>JAOYRR010000582.1:0-87407 GCA_038994665.1 Podotricha telesiphe
ACAACCGCGACCTCTTCATTTTTTATACTTCATTCCTATGTAATACTCAAAGGCAGGCAGTATTTCGATCTGTTATTGTGCAATAGAAAATCATATATGTCATGCTCTCATATTATATCCTTTAAAGTGTTTTTAGAGCCATGAAAGTAACTCTGTCTGTCTGTGAAGTTGTCACGGCCGAACCGCTAAACCGATTGCGATGAAATTTTATATAGAGATACTTGAGAGTCTTAGGATGAAGACAGGTTTCTTTTCAAATATTTTAGTTTTTCCATCAATTTTATTGTTTTAAGAAAAGGCCACCGAAAATACGAAATAGTTGCTCTATCGTTTTCTAAGTGTTATTCACATAATCAGAAAGGTTCACATGAGGCGCGGGTTCAAATCCCGCTGCGTTCAATTTTTTATACTTTATCTAAATATATGTTTTTTAATACGAAATTGCTTTAGAACACGCGGGGGAAGCCACAAGCGGGTCGCTAGTTTTAAATTTAATATTATCTTCTCTTTAGATTATTTTAATTTTTTTACGACTACTAAAACATTCACATTGTGTGTGCTTTGGGAGAATGAACTCATGACTTCAAGCTTATCTTATCAGTCACTGACCATTAAACAAACTCGCCAGTTACATTAGAGACAATTATGACATAGATTAAAAAATATTTTTGTATAAATAAAACACATATTTTTATCTTAATGCACGCTTTGTAGCTAAGATACTTCACAGATTTCGCGTATATAATTTTCAACTCGATGAATTCTTTATATAACTAAAAAATATATTTAACTTCAGCGAGCGACTTAAGTGCCGTCGTGGTTTAGTAAGATAGCTTCTGACTGTAAACGCGAATGGTTGTGGGTTCGATTCCTATTCGAGGGAGTTGTAAAATTAATGTCATTTCTCCTCTCTTGTAAAATAAAGCGCAGCGTAAAGAGCTATGCTAGTTAACACAGATTGTCTTGAATTTCGGACAGAAAGCGGAGACCACTTCGTTCTTTTGACACTAGTTTCTCTCTGACCCTGCTATGCGGGATTTGTTTGTCCGTAATAAATATATATGATTATTTAAAAAACAGTGATAGACACGGTATAAATACAAGAAGTAAAAATATGCTGATTACTCCTTATTTTCAACTCTTCAAAAGGTGAATAAATTATTTATATCACATGGTATACGTATGTATAAATTTCTATAAATAATATGAGACTTGCCACTTAAACAATTAAAAATTAAGATTAAAAATATATTATTGAGGAAAGTATATTATTCGGTCCAAGAATACTATTCTGATGTTAATGTGTGGAATTAAATGTTGTTGATGCTCACTCGGGAGGCTACTTATTGTAAAACTATATTTTAAAAGAGCAATTGTTAAGTTTTCCGCCGGCTCTTCTAAGTAGAACTGCCTTCCGAGCCGGTGGTAGCTGCCGTTAGGAGAGACAATACTGACATTTTATATTAATTAACGATTCTTGTAATAGCCTATTTGAATAAAGAATATTTTGATTTGATTTTGAAAGCGTGAAGCTGTATAAGTGTTGGATACCGGAACTGGACGCTGCATTTACTTTAATTAAACCTTAAAAAAATATTTTCAACTGCATTATGACAATCGAAGCTAAATGTATATTTAATCTATATCTCATATCTTTAAAAGCATTTTTAAATATTATAATTTTTCCTAACCCATAACGACAGCGGTTTACCACAAGCACTTCCGGTAATGGCTCTCGCAGACCATTTTACAACTTTACACCTATTGTAGCATTATACTCAATCACCACTGTATTTTGTTACTTTCTTAAAAATATATATTCATTACAACACAACATCTGAATTTAAACGCAATTGGTTATGGGTTCGATTCGACACTCGAAGGAATGATTATATTTAAATTATTTTTCTTTCTCCTTCGTTATTTCGTCGTATTGTATTTATTTCGTTTTGATTTCGGACAGAAACTGGAAAGCGAGTGTCTTGATACTAGGCTCCCTCCGAATATCCGTCTGTGCTGGAAAAAATATGAAGCTGAAAAAAAGAAGGAAACATTTGTTATGCAAATGGTTTTTACCTTTTAACAAAATTTTAATTTCTATAGTAATATTACGTCAAGGTGACGAGCGGTGTATTTAACGGTACATTGTTAGAAAATAAAAATTGTGAGCATACGTTTAAATTTATTTTACGTTACCCGTTTTTCGATGGATATCAAGTGGATAGAGTTATACAAACTCTTTAGATACTTATTAAGTAGCTGTGCCCGCGAATCCGTCCGCGTGCATTCTGAAATAAATCCTTATCACAGCAGCTACCTACCAGTGAAAGTTCCATCAAAATCGGTCGAGCCGCTCCAGACATTAACTAGAACAAACAGTCAGACAGACGGACTGACACACAAAAAATGTAAAAAATAAGTGTTTTAGTATATGTACCACACGGTTATTATAAGTACATACATATGAATTAAGTCAAAACCGGTTATCTAGATCACGCAAGTAATAAAACTTGTATTCAACACTGCAATTTTTATATTAGTATATAGATATAGAAGTATCGATTTTTTTAACCAGATAGCACTTTTATTGTTTTAGTTTTTAAGTATTTTGATGTATATCTATAAGAAATCTCCGTTTCAGAAGAACCCGGCCCTTTGGAAGGCTTGCGTCGAGATAATAATTGATTTAATCCAGTGAGTTATGCTACTTAATACACAATATTTCGATATAAAGGAACACAATAAATTACTAGGAAAATAACAAGAAAAAAGTATTAAACAGGGTGTGACTGTAGGCGCGATTGGTTGTGGGTTCGTTTCGCACTTGAGGAAATGAGTAATTGAGTATATTTAAAATATTTTAATGTTTCTGCTCTGGTGTCTAATATGTAGCGCGTCGTAGAGTTCTTCTTTTCAACACGCAGTGTCTAGATTTTGGACGGAAAGTAGACGGAAAGTGTCTTGACACTATTTTCTCTCTTGTAGAGTAAGCGTGAAGCAGAAAGAAAAAAGAAATATTCTAAAATAACTACTCAATCTAAGTACATTTATACTATCACAAAATATTGTCATACAACGCTTGAAAATGTGCAGTCTTTTTGAAACAAGGTCCCATTGAATCTCTATATTTTCCAAACAGGATGCCATTAATACTTCCGCGAATACGCCATTTCAAGCTGAAACTGATGAACAAAATGTTCCAAGAAACACTTGTGTATTATTCTTTAATACGTTGAGGGTATCGCTTCTTTGAAAGGTGAGTGGAGCAATTTTATTTGTTCTGAGAAAGTGTACAGTTAAATGCATATATGCATGCTTTAATATATTATGATACTAATTTTTAATGAGATTTTTACTAAATTTTAGTTATTTCAGGTTTTATTTCCATAAATAATGATAGATTTTGTATCTTCAGAACTTTTTTCAATGAGTTTTCTCTATATGTATAGAATGTTTGTATTATTTTCAGACCTCAAAGGCTTAATAACTGAGAAAATGAAATTCGTCATATATATTTATTTAAATATTGTCCTTAACTTTTCCGAAAGTAAGTCAAAACATGCATATATTTAATAAATAGTAATATATAAAATATATTAAGGTTACTTCACGCAGTAAAACTTTTAATTAAATTTGTTGAACATTTTTATCTGGTTTCTCAATGGCATACGAGCGTGCGAGCGGGCTTATATCGATAAAATGCTATTACATTATATTATAATACGGAATATTAAAGAAGTTTTGGATCATGAAGTACATAATTAAATTTTTGTTGGACTTTTCGTACTCTAAAATTGACTTACTTGACCTGCCAAATATTTTCGCAGGTTGTCAAAATAACTTTTAGGTATTTTTTTTAGCTGACCGAATATGACAGAGAAGTCCATTTACCAGAAGTCAATTTACCTTTAAATTTACTTTAATTTTCAGTGTACACTAGCCAATACACAATGGTAAGATCATCTAAATCAAACGCTTGTGAAAATCCAAGAAGTACTGCTTTGGTAGAACAGTTCTTCAATTTAATTTTTACTGAGTTTCAAAACCCACCACCGGTCTGTGTTTGTGTCCAAATGTGTCTTAAACAAGCTGCCTATTGTTATCCTAACGGCTGTTTGAAAAGACTAGACAAAAGAACAGAAGGTAGCACTATGAAACCAGTGAATCGAATTCGGTATGAAACAACTCAAGCTTTAATGTTCGTAGTCGATAAAGATCAAGATTTTGACAATATATTTGAAGTAACTAGCCTAAAATCTAACACAGGTTAGTTTCGAATAGTTAGATTTATCTTTATAGTTCTACAATTAACTGTTAATGTTTATTTTCAATTTACAGACAAAGGTCAAGTTAATCAACTAAATGAAATAGTATACAATACTAATCCGTTTAGTGAATTAGTGCTCAAGTATAAAAGGTTACCGAAAATGGAAATGAAATATAACTTACGTGAACGTGTAAAGAATTCGAAAGCAGCCAAGATAAAAAGGGATCAATTAAATATGTTAAAGACAAAATGGCCACTGAATAGTTACTTTGGGAGAAAACAACTACTTAATAATCTTTACCAGAAAAATGAGATTATGAGAAGAGATTTTATAATTTCCACAAAACCAGGTGTCGAAACTGTTATAGATTCACCAACACATTATAAAACACTTAAAACGAAACGAGAAGGTACTGTCAATATGGAAGAATTGTATTTATATCCGGCGGACAACACTAGTTTATCTTTAGAAACACTAATCGATACACTAATTCTAAGCAGCTTGCAGAAAAATATTGAAAATGAAAATACAACTCCAAAAGCATTTGATACAACGTTATTTGAAAACATACAAAATATGAAATCAGATATAAATGATCTAGCAAATTATGTCAACTATACAAATGTTAATACTATTCATGATATAGTACGTGACGACAATATATTAAATGTGACAAGCAATAATCAGTATGGAGAACTAATTACAATATTATCTAAAGAAATAGATAAAAATAATGAGAAAAGTCTAAAAACGGCGAAACAAATTATTGAAGTGAACCAAGATTTTATTGTTAATTCAAAAATCGAAGACTCTACGGTTACATTGCCAAGTAATGAAAATTTTGTTTCATCTAAGGCTAGTGTCATACAAAATAGTATAAAAAATAATATACTTCTAGAGCCAACAAAAAAATTTTATCCACTTTTAGGAAATTCTTTTGAAAAGTCTAGTAAGAAGCGAATTGCACGCAAATTTGTATAAAAGAAAATTATTTTATTGATTAAATAGATATAAATAAATAAATGTATATTTTTACAAAAATTGTGTATTTCAACATGTCAATTGTGTTGAATAGTCAGATGTTGTTCTTTATAACAGCATTGGAATATTTAAGACACGCGGCGTTGAGTTTCGCCACTCAACACGCAATGTCTCGATTTTGGGCGAGAAGCGGAGAGCGGAATATCACTAGGTTCACCCTAATGCCCTCCTAGGAGGGAAAAGGCGTAAAGCCGGAAAAATGAGGAAAAAATATATATTATGCCATTTGCATGACTTTTTACCTTTTAACAAAATTTAAATTACTATAATCGAGTGGAGTAATTAACGGTACATTGTAAAGAACGTTAGTAAATAAAAATTGTGAGCATACGTTTAACTTTATTTTACGTAACCAACTTATTGTATCAAGCGGACAATATTTTTATATAGATATATTCATTTATAATTTTTATATTTGTTTTGAATAAGCAGATGTTGTTCTTAGAAACTATTCTTATAAAGATGGTAATAAATACTTAAGATATCTATTTCTAGACACATTAGTTCTATTATAGTATACATATTTTGAAGAGAAAAATATATGTATTTTATTTAACTTTAACCCTTGTCGTTTTTTTTCAAAGCGTCATTTTTTTCCCGCATATTAAAGTATTCAGAGAGAAACTAGTGTCCAGATACTCCGTTGTCCACAGTCTCACTAAAAAGATTGTTGCTTTGTTTACCCACACCGAAGAATTAAATTAAATCATTGTTCTGAGTGGAATCGATTTCACAACTCGCGTTTACAGTCAGACGCAGCCAAAATGACCTCAATAGCCTTCTTCTTTGCGTTCATCATTTATAAAGTAAAGTTTAAAGGGGTAGGCTGTATTTTTTGAAAAATTCAAGATCGTTTCGAAAGTACCATACATTATTTGGCGAATATGTGAATACTATTAATATAATAGGTAAAAGGAATAACAAAAGGCACATACTTATTCAGCTTCACGCTTTCCCGCATAGAGCCGTAATACTTTCTTCTCATTATTTCCGTCTGAATTGATTGATGAGTGGCGGAACTCAACGCCGCGCTTTGTCTCGCGCCAAAACGAAGGAATTACAATAGTTTAAATATAATCATTTCTCCCACACCCAATTGCGTTTGCAGGTAGACGTCATCCCTCTGCACCACTATACCACTCATATACTTATTTACCACTCATATACTTATTTCTTTTATAAAACATATCAGGCTTTGCGATAATTAAATGCTACAAATATTAAAAAAAAAAAATGTTTTTACGTGAAAACGTTGATATGGAATAAAAAGGTGAATACATTTTCATACTGGACCGTAAACAAGTGGAATGATTTTTTCATTTTATTACCTTAAAATATTTTTACTAAAATTGTAATTGCGACTGTACAATATTTTGTCATAGATATTAAATTTTAGTATGCATGCATGCATGTTGCATATGGTGGTTGAAAATTCGAAATTGTTTTGGGACTTCCCTTGTCTCATGTTCGAAGAAAGATAGTATATTACACTAAAATAAAATATAAATATTTACTACATCAATAAAATAATAAAAAGGAAGCCTCTAGTTATATTCAATCATTTGAAGACCAACGAAATTTAATGTAAGCGAAGCGTTCCATCAAAAATATCATCTAATTAATTTCTCCTTTGTTTCTTAAATTAGAAACAATGAAAATGGTTACTCCAAGAGCGGGGTGTTGTGTTATCTTCCTAAATTAAGCTGTACGATTAAATATATTAACTTACATCTGGTACAGTGGCAGCCTAAACGTGTTGGTAATGTTAATGGTAGGTTATAGATTCAATTTTTTTACATTAAAGTCAAAATCATTTTTATTTTCAAGTTCTTATTTTCTAGAAAATAAGAAGTAACATGCAACGTCAAATAATTTACAAGAAAGAAACTCAGCGGTACTTTTTTTTCCAAATCAATCATTTATTTACATATATATTAGTGACAATGATTTAACATAGGCTGGAGCGAGCATTTCATTCCCAAGGTGTGTTATCATTTATAAATTAATTAATTAGTCTTTAATAGCAAATTAATTTACAAAATAACCTAAAAGATACATTTTTTACAATCGCCGTCTCGCTACACCACGATTGCCTATATGAAGTATATGAAGTTTGTATTAATTTAGTTTGTCATAATTTTTTACTGTTTTCACGATTATTGTAATGGAAACAGTTAGTATGTAAGTGTAAAGCATTTTTAACCCTATACCCAATGTTACTCTATGTAAATATTATTAAAATAATGGTTGATTTAGCAAAAAAAAAATATTTTGTGGTAATAAAATCTAATAGGCCATTGTAGCGTATTATTATTATTAGTTGATTATATTCAAATTATTTTTATTTCTTCGCTCTGGTAAAAATTCGGACCGAAAGAGGAGAACGTTGTGTTTAATATATGAGCAACGATGAATACTTGATAATTATTTTAAAAAGCAAGTCAGATTTAAATAACATCTGGGGTATTTAGACAAAGCCCCCCGTTAAGCTAATGACATGGTTAATGTCGGTATTGCGTATAAAAGTTGGATATTAAACGCTAAGCCTTGATACTTCATACAAGTTTATCGTTCTGTATTAATCTACAATACCCGCGTTACCGATTTGTGTGGGTTTTTTTCTGCATATCAGGGTTCAGAGAGAATATTGTATCAAGACACTACAGTCTCCACTTTCCGCCCGAAATTGGGACATTGCAATAAATACCAGTTTACTTTATTGTACACACATAATATTACCCACAAAGAAATAGAACAAAATGTACAATAACGCCGAATCGCTCAAAGCTATCTCTTTCCGGCCACCTTTGGATATTGGAGTTGTATAATGTGAAGGTTTAAGTGTAGGACATTATGTGTTGAGTGCCGGAACTCAATACCGCGCTTTGTCTTGTTACCAGATCGGAGCTATAAAATTATTATAAGTATTTATTTACTACTAAAATTTGTTTTTATTTTTTAACCCGTATCGGTTAAGACTATGTTCCTCTCACCAAAAGATGTCTGGCAGAGATTGCTACCAACAATGAGACCGCCTTTGCCCACTCTGTTCTACTTATAAAATCATGAGTAATGTCCTTAGTATTGTCTTTGTGTGCAATAAAGTATTTCTATCTATCTATCTATCTAACAATTTACATAGAACCATTCCCCCTAGTGGGAATCGAGCCGATAACCAACGTTTACAGTCAAACGCTCTCTAACAGCGTCACGATAGCCCCTGTTTATTGGTTAGCAATGCAGTTTTGAAGAATTATAGATTAATTTCTTTACTTAATAATGGTTTCTTATTTTTTTTTTTGCTTGACGTGTAGGCGTAGAGATCCAGCATTGAGTGGCTGAGAGATAAAAGTAATTTTGTAATACTATTATAAACACATTTTTACTAGAAATTACTCGTAAATCTTCACATAAATATCTACGACGCCTGACTGCCCAGAACGTTTTAGTCTAGACTGCAAAATGGACGCGGATAAAACGTATGAGATAAGATAGAACCTTCAAATCTGATATTTCTTTAATTTACTTTAAGAATTTTGCTTCAAGAAATGATTAAAGCTTTATATAATTTGGCAGTATATGTACATACAACTATACTTTTTGTATATTATGTTTGATTCACTTGGGTAATGATGACATTTAAATTATTTCCATTTCCCTGTTCTAGTGACCAGACAAAGCGCGGCGTTGAGTTTCGATACTCAACACGCAATGCCTCGGTTTCGGGTGGAAAGATGAGAACGGAGTGTCTTGACATTAGGTTCTCTCTGTCTACCCTTTTTTGCAGGAGAAAGCGATAAGCTTCTTTTTTATTTTACGATTTTTTATGTATTTTTAAGACTACATTTCATTCACAAAGCCTAATTTTCTACATTTTTCGTTTGAAACTTTGAATCTTGAATATCTAGTTAGCTAGAGATCCTAGTTTTATTTCGTTTCTACGCCCGTCCGCGATGCTCAACTTTGCTCAAATTTATAATTTAAATTGTTATAATTTTTTTATTCATGAACCGATTTAAAAGAAATAAACACTAAGTGTTAAAGGAAGTTTATTATTATAAACTTCCTTTAACTTTCTTTCCGTTATGACTATTGTCAAAACTGCACCAAAATTAGAGTTCACAAACACACAGACAAACAGAGAAGAAAATTAAAAATCATTGTTTTGAGTTCTATTATAATAATAAATCATATTTATTCATATATCTACCATGTACAGGCAGCGATTATGAAATTAATTAAAATATAAGCAATTCTTAGCTGGGATCAGACGTTGTCACACTGCTACACGATGTACTTTTTAGAAGCACTCTTATTTATTTTTATATTTACTTACATTTTTTTTTAATTTACACTTCTTTAGTTTGTTTAGACAAAAAGTTAATTTGTTTGTCAATCAAAGACTTTGTTAAACTGATAACGGACAAGCGAGTGATAGATAAGGTTCATTTAGCCTTAGCTTTCTATAAGAAAAAAATGTGTAAAGAAATAAATCTTTATCACGACTTTGGTCACTAATTATAATAAAACGCCAACATAAATAACCGCGACGCTCCGTGTTTTATCATAAGAAAGCTCTAGTCTAAATCACAGTCGCAGCCAAGGAAAACCAGTTATCAGATTCTAAAGAAAGAAGAAAAAAATACTCCATACAAAAGTTGGTCCTCAAAGAAAAGTAATGTCTCCACGGGATTCGCGAGCGGTTGAATTTTATTCGAGTTCCGCAGAAAGCGTTAATAGATGCTATTCTAGTAGTTCGCACTTCGCCTTGGAATTTTAAGTGAAGCTTTCCTCTTACTGTTGATTTAATACATAGTTAGAATTTATTCTTAATGTAACTATAGTGGAAAATTAGATGGCAATATACTGTACTAGTTATAACCCGCAACTACGTTTGCATAAAAACGTAGAACTTTGCTTTTTTTTGTTCCAGTGGGAATTTCAACAAATCAGCTCTACACTCTCCAATGTATCAAAGTGATGAAGTTTAGTTGTCCTAGCACCCTTTGCCTAAGAAAAAGAATTTTACAATTCCAATCTAGACTAGTCAGTCAGTAGATACATAAAATCTAGTGTCAAGATACTTATTTCTACACTTGGGAGAAAATATTTATTTTATAACATAGATGTCTGGATATACAAAATGTAGTGTTAAAGTCCGCCAATAAAAGCAATTTAAAAAAGCGCTTTATAAAAAGTGGAGAGTCTAGTGATTTGTCATAATTTATTCTTTCTTTTTATATCCCAACCCTATAGTATAGGAGATGCAAAAGAAAATAACATCGTGGTATGGTAGCTTCTGACAGTAAGCACAATGGTTGTGGGTTCGATTCCCACGCGGACGGATGATTATTTATAAATTTATTTCATTTTCCTACTCTAGATAAGGTAAAGCACAGCCTTGCGTTCCATTACTCAACGTATAATATCTCAAAATCTGTAGAAAACCAAGAAAAGAAACGATCAAAACATGCACAGTTTCTGCGTGAAGCTAAAATAAAACATTATAAATCTTCTATATTTATTATTTTACTCACATATATAATCAAAATCTTACATAATCTTTCATTTTATTCACTCAACATCAACTTAGGAACAAAAACAAACAATAAAAGGTCATCTAAAACACATTACAATAAAAGTGAAACGCTTAACTGTTACAGAAAAAGTTTGACTTCTAACGTCTGTGGGAGAATTGCTTTTTTATTTTAATACACTTGAATGTACACGGAATTAAATGGTAGGGAGGTTTTAATGGCAGCTGCTAATAGTATGTTTGTATGAGAGAAGCAACTGCGTAATTTGGAAACGATAGGTCTTTGGAGCGAATACAGAAAAAACTGCATT
Organism: Podotricha telesiphe; assembly: GCA_038994665.1. Lineage (NCBI taxonomy): Eukaryota > Metazoa > Arthropoda > Insecta > Lepidoptera > Nymphalidae > Podotricha > Podotricha telesiphe. The sequence goes on from JAOYRR010000582.1 coordinate 11,157, forward strand.
GCGGCTATTGTGATTATTAATCTTTGGCTGACTTTGGGCGGAAAGCGGAGAACGGAGTCAAAAGTCAAATATTCAAGCAATTTACCACCGGTTTACTAAAGTTAATGCCTCAAACCTGAGAAGAACTGGTGCAAGAAACTCAGCGGGACTTCTATTTCTTTTTTTTTACAGTATTTTACAGATTTATTAGTGACTGTGTATTTATTAGTGTTTCTTTGTTTATGTTGAACGCTTCCCGCTTCTTAGCACAGAATCCTAAAAAAAAACGGAACGTTAGAAGATATTATTTTGATCACGAATCAGATAGAAGTCACAAAATTCGCTCCACAGAAAGTAAATTAACTCGATAGTCACGTACTTGAGTGTAATAATTTGATTTGAACACTATGATAAAAGAAAACAAGTAGTCTTTGGTAAGTTGTGGGGTAGTTATCAAATAATTGCTTTAGTTGGTGGATATTTTCTTTTGCTTAGCTTTTGATTGATTAGGGTTATATATTTTTCAGAAAACTTGTAAAAACTTGAACGCAAGGGGATTCGAACCCGCGGCTCTTGGAAACCGTTCATTCTTCCTGACTGCTAAGGCACGTGTTATTCATCCATGTAGATATATAAGATGATTAAAAAATTTATTGTTTCTTTAAAAAAATGTTATTTTATTTCCCAAGTGTGTGAATGTGAGTGAAAACACTATGAAAAATTATAAATATTTGATTTTGGTTATCTGATAACATACTTTTTAATACACAATTCAGATGTTTTGGCCAAGCCGCTGAACCAATTGTAATGAAATTTTATATAAAGATACTTAAGGGTCTTGGGATAAACATAGGCTACTTTTTTTTTTTTAAGTTTCAGACGCCGAAAATATGAAACAGCTTATAGTTCACGCGGGCGAAACCGCAGGCGAGTCGCTAGTATTTGAATGAAAATAGTAATTCCTTTTTATTCTTAATAATACTTGATCTCTTGTACATACTAAAAATAATGTATATAAATTTATCTACTAATATAAACCTTATCGCTTTATGTCCATGAAGTAAATAATATTTGACAATAAAATTATACTGCAAAGTCATGGTTATTACACAGATTTTTAAATTTAAAATTAAGATAAAATTATTTCGGCCTCAATTTAAACCGTCTTAAAAGTGAACAAGCAGCCATTGTGTGGAAGTGTGAGTGGCGGAACGCCGCCTTTGGACTTAGCCTATGCTAAGGCCAAAGGCGGCAGCAAATTCTTGCTATCAAGAACATAACTATAATCTATAAATATAATAAAGAAGTCATTGATCGTCTGCACATGTGACAAAATTATTATTTAAGGGATTTATCAATGTAATATAACCCAAAATGTAGTTTTTTAAATTCTTTTTTAGTTTATCTGTGTGCCTGTTTGTTTGTGCACGCTAATCTCAGAAACGGTTTGACGTATTCAAATATCGTTTTAACGAATATTAGTATTCTATTTTTGTACAGTTTCCTTAAATTTAGTGATTATTTTATATCATTTGGTTCATAAATTAAATAGTTACAACAATTTAGATTATAAACTTAAGCAAAGTTTGTAATTTAAGTGAAATCACGATCAAGAGAAATAACGAAATAGTAATAGTCGTGTAGTTTACGCAGACGAAACCGAGAGCCGAGAGGGTCGCTAGTTTACAATATGAACTGGACCGAATCCACGTCACATTTTCAATCATACGCTGTCCCATTGCATCACAACGGTCTGTAACGCTTATAAATTTGAATGCAGCGGGATTTGAACCCGCGCCTCTTGAAAACCGTGCAAGCGCTCTGACCGCTAAGCCATGTGTTAATGTGTGAACGCTATCTAAATAAATGTTTTATCTAAGTGTGTCAATAATACTTTAAAATAAATGTTAAACAAATTGTTGAAAAAAACGTATCTGTAATAAGTGCAGTCAATAAATAAGAAAAGGCAAATTAGAGTAAATTCCGATCGTTCCGTTCGGTATCGATTAGGCTAACACCTCACCTTTACGATTGGAGTTTTGGCAATAAGAGAAAACCATTAAGCCTTTATTGTACAAAGAATAGCTGATTGGTTTACTTTGATGCAATTGCCAGTAATTTATTTGTTTTAAATCTGAGAATCTATGGTCACAATTTTAAATCAGTGTACTTAAACCAGGGCAACGTGGCGCAGTGGGGTTAATGTGCTCTTGCTCTGGTAACTAAGACAAAGCTCGGCGCTGAGTTCCGTCAGTCAACACACAATGTCTCGATTCCGGAATAAAAGTGGAGAACGGAGGGTCTTGACACCAGGTTCTTTCGGACTATCTAAAAATTATCTTCCCTGCTATTCAGGCAAAAATGTGAAGCTGAAAACAAAAATGAAATTTAATTCTTTCTGTTCTTATTTGTGCAGGAAATGACATTTTGAAACAAATTATTTAGAAATTATCATTATTATTTAAGACAGATCGCGGCGATGAATTCTGCCACTTGATAGACAATGTCTTTATAAATTGAGCAGTGTGCGGATAACGTAGTGTATCAAAACATAAGTATCAAGTTTCCATTCATTTATGCAGAACTCGGGAATAGAAGCGAAACATCTGTGAGGAATATAAATGATGTTCTTCATTATATGAAAGAATATAAAATATATAATGAAGATAATAATTATAAATATAATTATTATCTTCAATTTTATTCGAACCTGTAACCATTATATACAATCAAATATTATTATATTTTAACTGCAACGGGATAAAATCATAAAATATAGTAAGATATGAATTTTATAATAAATGTTTATTTCATTTAAGCAATGTCAAAATGTAAATTGTAATAATAAAGTTTACACACATCACCATGTGTTTGGCTTACACTTTAACTACACGATATATTTTACACGTTGCTAAGGTAATATTATACGCGTCGTGGAATCTAGTCATAAATCATAATTTAAAAAAAAACTTGTATCTTTATTGAATATCTCCAGAGGCTTCATGAAGTTATCGCAAAAAACGTAAAGACGGCCCAAGTTGAGCTACAAGCTTTTTTATTTTAATCAGAAAAAAGTTATGAATTGAAAGAAGAAATTTTATCAGGTTGTATAGACCTTGCTTTCTTTTGTGTGGGTGTTGCTTTATGATGAATAGTATGAAGTTTTTATATCTGTAGAAGATTTCAATGTTCCAGCTAATATTTATTTTTACACTCTGTGGGTTTTACACTTTCGGGGCCAACTCGACACATTCTGTGTGGAGCGGCGTAACGACGCATTGTCTAGTCACCAGAACGGAGAAATAACAATAATTCAATTATGATTATTCAATCGAACCCACGACCAATCACGATTACAATCGTACATTGAAGTACTGCGCTATGGTGTCGCAATTATCGGATGTAAAAATTAAATACTGAAGACATCATTAGGCACATTAAATATTAAGCAGCTTTTAAGATACAATTTCACTGGTCGTAAAATAAAATTTTCAGTATAAGCGTTTCTTGGCACAGAGTTGGGCCATTTGTTATTATTTTAGGTTGCACTTAGTGCTTGAAAAGAAACATAATACTGTACTATAGTTGTAGAAGTTATAATTGTATTGTAAAAACTACTACGTTTTAGTAAAGACCGTTGTGGTGCAGTGTCGGAATGATTATATTTAACGTTTTTAATTTTTTTACATTTCAAATTGTTAATAACGACCTTAGGAATTTGAAAAATATATAGATAACGTTTAAAAACATGAACGCAGCAGGATTAAATCCCACACCTCTGGCGAACCGTCCAAGCGCTCTGACCGCCAAGCCATGCGCTCTACTCCCGTTTGTACTTCGAATGTTTGTGAAATTATCATATGTTTTCTAAAACTTGCCTTTTTACTTTAATTTGTTCGCTCTGGTACCAAAGCTAAACTCGGCGTTAAGTTCCAATAACTTTTTTTTTGTTTCAATAACTATTTGATTGTAAATGCATAACAAAGAAATAAAGGTAAATATATTTAAAAAATACATATTTAGAAAACGTGTAAAAATAAGCCGATAATAAATTTTATAAGTGTGCGAATAACGCTTTAAAAAAAATGTTTTAAATATATTTATTCACAGTATTGAAAAATAGAGTTTTGCAAATATTAATAAAAATATACAATATTTTCTTGTCAGGAATAAAACGGTTCGTTTAGCCAGCAGATTGTTGCAAGTTTCTCTATGTTTTTCAGCTTTTACAAAAATCTAGACAAGGTTTAATTCTAAATTCAAACGTTTTCTTAATCATAATCAAGTTATAAAACTGCAATGTTCTTATTTTATTTGTGTGTTATATTATATTATAAACACGAAAGTTTGTAAGGATGTTTGTTACTCTTTCACGTAAAAACTACTGTATGCATTTTAATGAAACTTTAAAATAATATAGCTTATACATCAGAATAATACATAGGCTACAAGTTATAAAGACATTGTGTGAATTGACCAAAATATCAAGTAAGTATCTTATGTTTAAGCCATTAAATCCAAAATAGTGAAACATTGTAGTTAATAAATTAATATTATGGTATATATATGCTAAATGCATATGTATACATGCTACATATACAAGAATATTATTTTTTACTATTTTTGTGTCTGTCAGTCTGTCTGTTCCGGCTAATTTCTGGAACGGCTACACCGATTTTAACGGGGCTTTCACTGGCAAATAGCTGCCCGGGCACAGCTAGTATCATTATATATTAATACACGAAGAATGAGCATTAGACCCACTTTACGAAAATTATCCGGATGCAGCAATAAGACATTTGGCGCATTTTGTTAATATAGAAAAAAAGTGCAGTACACCAATATTTTTTATAATATTGCATAAGAAATACATTAAATTAACAAAACAAATATTACACAAACACAAACATGTATTTAACATACCTACCTCAATGTGTTTGACATAAACTCGTATAACTACGTATAAAGTGACATATATGTCAACTCTACTAATAATATTTAATTTTACATATATTTTCACTTAAGTTACACACGGCTTAAACAAAAAAAGAGTATCTTATATTTTATTCGATCTCGAGTCGTTTAATTGAAGCACTAAGGCATTAAGGCATTAAGACTGTGTAAATATTGTATGAACACTCAACGCCTATTGCCTTGTAATTAAACAAAGTAGTTTATTCGCTAATGACTTGGAAAGTAATTTGAATGTTATTTTTCGTTCCTCATTTACATTCTTGAGATCGTTTCAAGTGATATTGGTATTTGATGGCTCTGTTAGTGAGCTATTTAAATTCAATGTACTTTTTACAATTACTTTATTTATTTATTTTTGATTTTTTTTACAGCTTAATTGCTTTTCTTGTATTGCAGGGTTAGAAAGAAGCTAGAGTCGTGAAGTAGATACACCGTTCTCTTTCTGCATGAATTGATACTTTGCTTTGCAGATTGATAGAATTGATACTTTGCCGCGCATCTTATTATAGTGGGTAAATAAAAAAAAATATATATAATCATTCCACCAGTGAATGGTTATTGGTTTTTCAATTTATATTATTTAAAAAAATTATAATACTTCAGATAGGTCTTGAAACTTTATGGAATATAATACTGAATACTCCTTAACTGTGTAACGAAAGTGTCAGTTAAGTAAGAGAAGAATAACAAGCGGGTCTTAGTCATAATAAGCTTCCTAGTACAGAAGCTGCTTACGTACGCGGTCTTGAAAACGGAGCTAACATTTTTTTAATTAAAGCATTTCATAATTAAATATTCTTCAAAAACTTTATATAATATATACATATTTTTCTTTAATTTACTGCTTGAACGTGAGTAGCTAAATTTATATCGTTTTTGACTCAATACTTATTGTTTTATTCCTTTATATTTGATGTATAATAAATAGTTTTTATTACTATTATGTGTTTCTTTAATAATTCTCGGGTCAGTAGAAATTAGTCTTTTAGAAGGTTTGCGTAGAGAGACCAGTGCAGCACATAGAAAGGCAATAACTTTTTTAACATTTCTAAGGTGCTATTCACTCACTTAGGAAATTGGAAATCTATTTTACAAAACGTATAATTTTTTTAACGCTGCAGTATTCGAATCTGCGCCTCTTGCATATGGTCCAAGCGCTCTGACCGCTAGACTATGTGGCTACGGCGAAATTCTTATACGCTTTTTACAACTTATTTTTATTGTTAGCATCTCTGTAGAGAGATTTTTACAAATATCTGCTACCCAAAAATTATTCAACGACCAAGTATTGCGAATAAATCATCACCGGATAGCATGTTGGAGCTGTGGACAATATGAAAGGAGTTTGAATTTTCAACAATCACAAATTGAGTGGTTGGCAGCGTCTTGCCCAGTAGAACAGTACAGAGTAGAACAATAAAGGCAAACCAGAGGATAAATTTCCCTCTGGAGGGCTCAGGTCTGTGGGGTCGCCACTCCCCAACAGCTTACCAATAGCTGACCTGCGGGCTTATTATTTTTATTAATTTTTAAAATGAAGAAGAATTCCTTGAATTTGTATATGACAGACAAAGTTAAGCAAAACAAATAGTAATAAAAAAGGACTTACGGCAAACGATAGTTTTATTCTAAGACGAAAAACGGATTTGAGTTCCACCAATTAACGGGCAATGTCCCGAGTTAGGCGGAGTAAAGAGCGTAGTGTCTTGACACTAGGTTTTCTTTGTCTACACCACTATACAAGAAAAAACATGAAGCTGGAAATACTATATTTAAAAAAAATACTGATATAATTATGTTTTTAAAATATTACTATGAAAATATATTTTAAAGGCGTCGAGAAGCCGGCAATTCTAAGCTTCTCTTCATAAATTGTCTCGATGTTACTACACATATATGCGCCTACACCTCAGTTAGTGTTAAGTGTAATTTGCTAAGATTACTAGCATAGGGTATATTCACATAGTTGATAAAATAGTACTTGAAAAAATATTTTTTATAAAGAATGCTGTATGGATTAATTCTATATCGGTTATTACGTACCCATTGCGTACATTATTAGACCAGGTGTCTAAAGTTAACCTGATAACCAAAAATAAAATAATACCAATGGGTTGAAAACTGTACGATTCGATTTTATAAATGTCAATTATAAGTTCTTTGATTTTCACGGTTATTACACATTTTGAAATAAGACTATTTTTAACCGGATTAATCACGTATAATATTAGTATTCCAAAATACATTTTAGAACCCGACGTTTCGAATACTTTACAGTAGTCCGTGATCACAGGTAGACTGTGTTTTGCCACAAAGACAGGCAATTTTTCTGGCTTGGTAATTTTAATAAATTACTTGAAAAAAGAAGTGGCCAATATTTTAAATGTAAAATATAATAATTTCCATCAAAAACCAAGACTTTTTTTCTAAAGAAAATCGAAGTAAATTATGCATACACCTGGTATATACATACATATAACCAGGCGAAGCCGGAGTGAGGTATACTTATGTAAGGTAAGTCATTAACAAAGAGATTACGAAAAAAATTTGTAGCTAAGTTAACCTTTTTAAAGTCTTACAAAATTAACTAGTACATCGCCTTTTTTAGCTTTATTAATAGAAAATATATATTTTTTCCATTATTGTAGTTCAATACTGGAAGCCCAAAGAGTTCTTAGAACCGATAATTTAATTTTTACGTTGGAGGGAGTTTTAAAGGTAAGTGAAAATTTCATAAACTATTTTTCATTTTAAAGTTGTGCTTTTGAAATATGAAACTTGAGTGTTGTTTGCGACACGTTGCTGCTCGGAGAATATATTCCTCTATAAAATTTTTAGTAATGTTACAAAATTTTGCTAAATTCTATATTTCAACTTGTGACATGCTTCATTGTCATCCAGGTGTGAATTTTCAATGAATTTAGTTATTTAAAAGATTAAAGTAATTTATACTAATCCGTTCTTAATTTTATTTGCATATTATGTGGCGAAAGCGTTTCCACGGGGCGGAGATCGAACCAACGACCACTATGTTCAAAAAGATACTTCCCAAGTGAGTTGCCCTTTATATATACTAGTATATGACGATTTAGTAAATTATACAATTTCAAATCTCGTTACTTTAAATCATTCATTTAAGTAATAAATGTATTAAAATTGTGTGCAATGCAGTATGCTAAGTAGACTTAAAAATACAAAGAAGAAAGAATGAAGAAGAAAGTGCTCTGGTGGCTAGGGCACGTCGACAGGATGAGTGATGAAAGAATGGTAAGAAAGATATATGAATCAAAGGTATGCGTTAAGATAGGTAGGGGGAGACCACGGTTGAACTTCGAGAACACAGTATCGATGATACTGAAAGAAGGTCACGTAAAAAGTACGAGGACCTTCTAAAGGGCGCGTATGAACAGGTTGATGACAGTGGACAAGGCGAAAGAAGTATACAGGCGCCGTAGAGTTTTGCGCTCCGTTCTCTCTGACTACCCCACTAGGAAAATAATGCGTGAGCTAAAAAAAGTAGTCGGTCCTACTTTCTACACTGACAAGAAACTCCTAAACACTCCATGGCTTTACCATTCGCTGCAGGGCCTTTGCGTGGCCGAGGAGCTTGAAGGAGCTGGGATTCACGACCTTAGATTAGGCTTAAGAGACCCCTTTAAAATGCATATTAGGACTCGCCTCTAGTCTCCGAGGGTTTGACTGTGGGTTAGAATCCCATTCCCACTTTCCATGAAAGTTCTTAAATTCGGGTTGCAAATGGAGAGCAGAGTGTCTTTATACTAGATTTTATATGATGAAAAAAAATATATGAAAGAACATATGTAATTACCATTACGAATACAGCCTTATATTCACCGTATATTTATCATGGACGGTTATTAATTGCGGTGATACACAAGTACATGAGAATCATGATGTGAAAATTGTTAGTTCCTATTTAATAATTCCATATAGAAATTTATTGTTTCTTGATACCGTCATTACTCTGAGTGTTATTGAAGTGTAAATTGTGTATTGAACATGATATGGTTGTTTTAATTGGATTTTCCAATAAAATTTATAGCTTCTCGCTTTTTTCGCATAAGGAGAATCTAGTGTCCAAATACTCCGTTCTCCACTTTTCGCCCAAAGTGGGACATTGCGTGTTGAGTGGCGGAACTTAGCAGCGCTCTGTATTAGGTACAAAAGCGTAGACATTGCAAATATTTCAAATATAATCATTAATTCGAGTGAGATTCGCCACAACGTGTTTTCTGTATAAAGCTGTCTCACTGTTTTAAACCCAAAACTAAAAAGGGGAGAACAATTGGATATATAATCAAATGCTTGTCTTCTCGCAAAGCGGGGTAGTTAGAGAGAACCCAGTGTCAAGACGCACCGTTCGTACGTTCTCTGAGTCCGGGTCGGCTCCGGGTTCTTCGAGTGGTGGGACAACGCTGTGCTTTGTTTTACTAAAGCGGAGAAAGGAAAATAATTTAAATAGAGTTCCCTCGAATGGGAATCGAACCCACAACAAATCGTGTTTACAGTCAGACGATGTCCTAATGGGCCACAACAGTCTTTAATTGAAAATATATATATATATATATATATATTGTTTTATATACAGTCAAATGATAGTAATAAATAATTAAGTTATACACAGTTGTTGTTACAAAACAACAAACATTGCTAGGGTTCACGTAAACAGTACCGCAGTGGAAAATTGCACTTAAAATTTCGCTACTCCCATCAAATTACAGCACTGAAAAAATGTGAAAAAAATAAATCTATCAAAAATTCCATAGTGCACCGTAACTACACTACTCAACTCCGACGCAATTAATAAATGTGGAATCATGCACATACTGGTAAGTACAAAAATTGCTTTAGTCTTTTGCAGATTTTAGTAAAACCTTTATTTTACTATATTTTAAAGAGATAGCCTAATGTCAAAACACTCCGTTCACCATTTTCCGCCTGAGTTCCGCCATGCAATGTTCGAGACATTCAACTCAATGCAGTTTGTCTTGTAGCCATAGCAGAGAAATGGAAATAAATTTAATATAATCATTCGCCTAAGTGGAAATCAAACCTACAACCATCGCGTTTACAATAAGTTGCTTTTCCACTTCGCCACATAGCATTTTTTATGAAATATTCTTCCTTATTTCTTCAAGAAGGCAAGCAATGAGAAACGATCAAGTTTATTTTGCTTAGCTTGTTCTGTTTTTGTTCTGAGTAGTTATTTGTGAATTTTGTAAAGGGTTAACATTTAGTAACGAATTTCTGTTTCTATATTTAAATAGATTTTTGTAGTAGTATTTTTGCATGTTATATATATAAATTGAGACCATCGTCGCGCAGCGTCTCACTGTAACCGTGATTAGTTGTGAGTTCGATTCCCAGTCGGAGGAATGAACGCAATTTAATTATTTTCATATCTCCGCTCTGGTGAACAAGATAAAGCGCCGCGTTGAAGTCCGCAACCCAATACTCAACGTGTCGAATTCGGGCCGGAACGTGGATAACGAAGTGTCTTGACACTAGGCCCGGCCCTACTTTGCTACGTTTGCGTAAAATTTGTAACTGAATAAAACAAACAAAAGTTTTAAAAATCATAAAATCTTCGTCCGGTCTCCGGTCAGTGCTACCACTAAACCAAGTTAGTCCGGAATGAACTTTCATATGAACCAAAGTATTAATATTAATTATTTGCTAACAAATTTCGTATATTAATAGAAAATATCGTTCAAAGAACGTACCTCTCAAAATACACGCAGGGTTGTTGGAGGGACAATAAATATTTTCCCTGCACAGGACAGCCGTCGGCGATGAGTGCTATAAAGAAAACAAAGACCTGTTTCATTTTTGTTTGAAATAAATATTGTTTTTAAATATCATGTTTTTTCACCAACATATATAGGTATTTCAAATAATTTTAAAGTTGTGTTTTTCACACACTTACGACGATAAAGACATTTTAAGAAAACGTATAAAAAATTGAGCGTAGCAGGCCTCCAAGCAGCGCCTCTTAGAAACCGTTTCGCAATGTAGTCAGAGATAATCTAGTGTCAAGACACTCCGTTCTCCACTTTCCGCCAAAATCGAGGCTGTTGAGTGTGCGCGTTTTTTTTTGTATACGAACCGCAGTGGTAATTATTAATTAATTATATAGATATATCACCCGTAAGAGAGAAGCACATTTGTTTTATCGTCATGAAAGCAGGTACAGAAAGTAAAATTTAGTATTGAATTTTTGCTATAGCCATACCCAACGACACACTTTCCTATCATTACAGATCATTCCTTGTCTTTTCTGCGGTCTCCGCAGTTTTTGAACTGTATTAAATATAAACAATACAAATAGTGTGAAATAAGGTTTTCCATACTATAATTCCCAATTTTTTGTGTTTTTTTACATAAACTAGGCAGAGAGTATCTAGTGGCAAGACACTACTCCGTTTTCCACCCGAATTCGAGACATTACGAGCTGAGGGTCTTAACTCAACGCCAACTCCTTGTCCAAGCAGAGCGGAAAATGACAATAATTTAAATTTAATCATTTCTCCGAGTGGGAATTAGACCCAAATCCATTGCGCTTACAGTCAGACGCTAGCCCACTGCGCCACAATGACCTCAAATATATACACAATATATACTCTAAATAGTATTCAGTGCAAAGTGGAGAATGGAGAGTTTTAACACTACATCGTGCCTATCCTATTTATTTGTAGGTATATTAAAATATAATATTTTTAGCATCGATTGTTATTTTTGTAACGAGAATTTCGATCGTTACGGTAGCTCGCTCCCACCAGGCGTTTTTAATTGCCTTTCTTGGTTTGTTTGACCTTTAATTTGTTTACTTTAATTATACACTAAATGTTATTTTACTTTTAGTAACAATTATGCTATATTTCATAATATTTTAGGCCATTGTACCGCAGTGACAGCTTCTGATTGCAATCGCGATTGGTTGTGAGTTAGATTCCGATTTCCACTCGGGGTAGTGATCATTATCTAGTTTCTTTTATTTCCGCACTTTGGAACAAGACAAAGCGCGGTGTTGAGCTCCGTGACTCAAAACGCGCTTCTCGAACGAGAACGGAGTATCTTGACACTAGGTTCTCTCTGCTTATACTTTGTGATATATTATTTTATGTGTATTGTAAACATTGTGGATTAAAAAATATTGAAATTAAATAATAAATTAAAGTTATTCGAAAAAGGTGATATAAAGGTGTCTTATAGTCAAATACTCTACTGCGCCACGATGGCCTCTACTTACTTAGGCAACGATATATCATATTCCTTTTGCTTAATTAAAATCCATTCAGTTATAAATGCGAAAACAACTCTAATAAATATACTTGAGGGTCTTAGGATGAACATAGGTTACTTTTTTCTTCCATTCTATGAAAGTTTTTCCAGGTATTTCATTGTTCTATGAAAAGGCCGCCAAAAATACGAAACAGTTATAGCTGACGCAGGTGAAGCCACGAGTGGATCGCTAGTCTCTCTATATAATCTATTTAACATGTTAAATAACCTAATAGAACATACGTACGAGAGAAACAAATTCACCTATGTTCGAATCTATTTGTTCAAGTATTCACTTCATTTCGAGATCCGTATTTGCTCTACCACTGCATTTAACGCTTTCGTTGCTATAAAAGCTAGATTTTATCTTTACTTCGAAAATGTTAGTGGAAAGTGTCCGTTTATGCAAATGGTGGTTGTGGGTTCAATTACTGGTTGATGAATATAGTTATTAGGCTACTGTACCGTAATGGAAGTATGTCTGATGCGATGGATACGGTTTCGATATCAACTCGGGGATTTGTATTTAAATTATATTAATTTTCCGGCTTATATCTTAATAGACAAAAAGTGGAGTTGTCTTCCGCCAATCAACATGCCTTGAAATTGGGCGAAAAGTGATGAGGGGAATGTGTTAACACTACGGTATTTTTGCCTGGAGATGATGGACCTGTGCAAAACTAAATTTTTTTTTTCAGCTTTTCGGTTTTCTTGCATAATAGGGTAGGTCAGAGAGCGTGTCAAGACACTCCGTTCTCCACTTTCCTCTTAAGTTCGAAATATTTCGTGTTCAGTAGCGGAGCTGAATGTCAGGGTTTGTTTTACTAGAGCGGAAAAATAAGAAAATACATTTTAGAAACCCGACGTAACGAATACCAAAAATATACGCGATTTATCTGGTTAAAAATAATTTCATATCAAAATATGTAATTAACGCAAAAATCAAAGATCTTATTATGAAAATAAACTAATTCAAATATACAACCCTTTGATTTTTTTCGAAATTACGTTTTCTGGTCTAGTAATACAATGCGTGGCGTTTAGTGCTATCGCCTAACACGCCAGGCATCATGTGCCAGCATCCAGCAGTGACACGATTTCAACTTTATATTAAAATTTTATATTTTACATAACTATGAAATTTTACATAAAATCATACATTTTTATTATATTTTAACTGAATATAATATTTTATATTCAACTCTGACTGTCAATATCACGATTTGACATATAAATATATATGTATGTAATTCGACGTGGATGTAGGATCGAGGCCATTGTGGCGCTGTTTTGTGTGTAAACACGATTGGTTGTAGGATCGATTCCCTCTCTGGGGAATGATAATTAAAATATTTTCTTATATTTTTACACTAGGGTTAACAAATATATATACTTAAATACAATATATTGTAACGGTATAACTATCAACGTGCCCAAAATATTACATTGCTGTTCCCAAAAGATTTCAACTTTGGTCAAATATGTAAGGCCGAAAATAAATATTTACCAATAATATAGGGTCATAGCTTCCTCATAGCCGTTAAGAAGATAGCGTTTCTATTTTGTTTACGTAATGGCAGGCAAGAAATTAAAACACATGTTTCCACAATGAAAAAGCTAATTTTCTTTAAATATTTTGTTTATTTAAAAACCTCTTTTATTAGCTTCACTTGCGTCTATCTATCACTTAATATTGTCTTAGTATGTATTGTGTTGCGGTATTTTATTACTTACAAGTAAGAAAATACCGCAACACTATTTTGTATATTTATTTCTTTCCAGATATCAGGGTGGGGTAGCCAGAGGGAGTCAGTCACTCTGTTCTCCACTTTTTGCTCAAATCGAGTGGCGGAGCTCAACACTGCGCTGTGTCTTGCAATCAGAGGGAAGAAATAAAAATATAGTTTAAATATAATTTTTTCTCAGAGTGGAATTAAATCTGATAAATTTTTGGATTCAAAAGTGAATTGTCTCTCGTCTCTCGTTAATCAAGCATCGTGTTCAACGGAGTGATTTATCAAAAAAAAATGTGTCTAAAAACTCATAAAACGATTATTCCATTTTCTGTCCAGTATTTCAACAATATGTTTTTGGATAGCAGTGTCAAAACTAAAATCTGAGTTATGCAACAAATTCACGTTAACGCCATTCAATCGACTAGCAGATGTCAATGTTGGGAATACAAAAATACTCGAGCTGAATTTCAATTCGGCACGGAATTCGCGGGATGCGGACTGATGGCTACAAATTGGTGTTATTTCCTTGCTATTTTATATCGGTCTGAAGGACAATGGCCAAATTCGTATTGGACGTGATGAAAAAATTCTTAAGTATTTAAATTTCTTTTGAAGTTTTATTGAGTGAATATTAATAAAAAAAATGAATCAAAACACAACTTTACGCTTTTTCACGTATACCAGGCAGAGTAAACTCCTTCTACTTGTCACTAATTTGGCTCTCAAGTCCTGCTTCACGACATCCAGCTATCGCTTCCTTGGGCGTCCGGCGGGTCTTGCTCCAGGGACAGATATATCAAGGCATATTCTTCCAGAGAGAAAGTGGTGTCTAAATTATCCGTTCTTTCCACTTTGAGTGGATGAACTCAACGCCGCACTTACAATAAGTCTTAGAAGCGCACGGTAACAAAAAGACTTTACATTAAACTTTCTCCAGAACGGGAATCAAACCCACGATCATCGAATGTATGACAAGGCACTTCGACTGCGCCATTATTGCCTCAAATCCCTAACACCATTGATGTTTTATGCAAATTATAGGCTGATCCAATTAAATTTCCTTTGATGGATGAATAAAGCTACCGATGACCTTTGATCCACATAGCTTAAGAATGATCTATTCAATTGAAAGAAACTCCAGTTACATACTTGAAAATAAAACAGATTTACGCTTGATATTTTATGTAAAAACACTCCACTTTGCGCTTGAAGTCTAGCAAATGAATGCCGTGTTTCTCTTAACAGAGCGGAGAAATCACAATAATGGAATTATAATAATCCCTTCGAGTGGGAATCAAATCCGCTTTCAATCGTGTTTGCAGTAAGACGATGTCTCACTGAACAACGACGGCCTTTTGAAAAAATAAACAAAAGATAATCATCAATCTCTATTTTTTAAAAGCTCTATGTTATTTTAAGCTTATTGAATAATTGTCAATAGAAATATATAAAGGAGAAATATAAATACTAAAAGTCGTGTAGTAATAATAACAATATTCCAAATTAAACTGTGTGCGAAAAAGTGTTGTGAGAGCGCGTGGGTGTGTTTTAACAAAATTCTCTTTAATATATTAGAATATATGTGTGGTAAATATACGTAAAATATAATAATATATAAATATGCCCCGCAGTAATTGGAAAAACTTGTTACGGTTTTCCATCACTTTATTTTGTGGAACTTTCAAATTTTATGAGTGCACTTCAGGCGTTCACAGGATAGCAATCTGCTTATTTAAATATTTATTTCGCCACTGCCGGCTAGTACCGGTTGCCCTTTAAATGGCCTGTGGATATAAAAAAAATACAGCACTGCCTTATTTTCGTCTAGCATGGAGAGGTTGAAAGGATGAAATGTTGTCCTTTACTTGCATAAATAAATTTGTTTTTTAAATGAAAGTCCTTGAACATAAAAGTTTAAAATTTAATTTTTCAAATGAACTGCTCAAATGATGTTAGAAATAGTAATAAAAAGGTTTACATTTTCAATTTCAAATTGAATTATCAAATTATCTAGAAGTATTTATGTATATGTCGTGGTCATATCGTAGAATTGATGATTTCGTGAAATCATTGATGATATCATGAGATGCTACCATTTCATGAAATGCTTAATTATCCAATCGCCTTGGCCAATGATAACCTATCATTTAACGATGTGTTCAACTAAACGCGCTATTTCCTGAAATCGTCGATTTTATTTGTTTTTTTTCGTATCTACATGGCAGCTGTTAGTATCAAAGTTCAAACTATAGATTTTATAATTTTTTTTATTTAAAGTGGAAGAAATTGTTTATTTTACGTAAAATAAATTTTCGCTTGCGTACAGTTCGAATGTCCAGTTCCAAGGAGTTCTTCGTTCTATCACTCAGCAGCACCCTCATTCTCTAAGTTGTCGCTAATTTAAATAATCCAATTAATACATATAAAACATACAATTTATTATATGGATATATATGGGTTTATTAAGAGTTTCTGTTGATTTTGTTTTAGTTAATATGTTGCCTAATAAATTGAAGCCATCGGTCCGGTCTAACAAATAGCTCAATTCTCAATTCATCCGATTTGGCGAAAAATGAAGGCAGAAAGTGAACTTACGATCGTTAAACTTATGGATATAAAATAAACATATTTTCAATTTAACAGTGTTATATTTTTCATAGAATCTACGAGCAACTAAGGAGTACCTAAGTTCCTAAGGTAAAAATTGCATCAAAATGCCATTTTTTTGAAACATATTCCTAAATCGACAGTCACTTAAATTTGAATTTCATTTGCAAATACGAAACGGGAATTTTCTCAACATGTTCAAAAGGAACGTGATAATTAATTAACTTTATGTAATTTAAAGTCTGTTAAGTGAGTGTTTGGGGTCTTAGAGCCTCTTTACAATTACTTGTAAATTGTAATAAATGTACAATTCATTTATCCAATTTTCAGCTATACGTATTGGAAGTCCTATTATCAAATGTTTAACGACTTCTTTCTCAATTTCTCAACACTGCGATTTGTTTAAAAACATCGGCACATCGGAGCTAAGAAATTATTTATCGGAGGCTATCGTGTACGGCGTGTGACTTTAAACGCGATTGGTTGTGGGTTCGATTTTCACTCGTATGATATTCAAATTATTTTCATTAAGGCAAAACGCGGTGGCGAGTTCCGCCACTCAACAAGCAATGCCTCGATTTCGGAAAGTGGAGAACGGAGTGTCTTGGCATTAGGTTCTCACTGACTAAACTGCTATGTTAGCCAAATATGAAGCTGAAAAATAAAATCTCTTATTACCGATCGAATCTATGAATGGCTATTATCTAGTAGTGCCATAATTCCATTAAATACGAAATGTATAATTGTAATGTAACGGTAATTAAATTTAACTACAAAATATTCTTTATTCAAATAGAGTTTGGAAGCAGGTACTTTTGAATCGTTGGCTAAATATAAAGCTACAACCGGCTCGGAAAGTAGTTCTGTAAAGAAAAGCCAGCAAGAAACTCAACAGTTGCTCTTTTAGAATATAAAAGTTACAATTTTAATATTACCAAAGTAGATGTTGCCTGAGAATTATATGGAAAATGAATTTAATGTTATATTTTATTTCAATTAAACATTTGCCTTCCATTTAACAGGCTAGGCGGAGTTAAATTATTCAATTCTCCACTTTCCGTTTTAATCAGAGAGATCGTAGAGTGGTGGAGCTGAAGGCCACGTTTTGTCTTAATAGAGCTAGGAAATGAAAATAATTTAAGTACATATTTAATCTTCGATTGGGGATTGAAACGATAACCATTGCGATTATAGTCTGAGCTGTTTGCACAACAATGAATGGTCTCCAATACATAAATATAAATATTTCATTCACATAAATTCAATTCCACCTGGTCTAGCTAGACTGAGTATTTTTTTTAACGTACCGTATGTCAGGTTACCTCGTAAATTTTCGGATTTTACGCAATTCTAACATGAATTGAAGGCAAAGTGAGAAATTTGTATGCACGACTCCGCTATATTTCCTTTGGGATACCTTGGTTACGGTTTTTTGAAACGTTGAAGATAGAGGTGGTTGAAACGCGTCTGACATTCATATAGGTAATGTAACCGTCAGTGTAAATCAGACCTGTGATATACGGTTAAAGCTGGTTTTTTTCTATTATCTAGAAATTTTATCATATCTTTTCATCTGGTTTTAAAAATATTGCGTGTTGGTGGAAATCAAAGCTTTGATTAATTTTAATTATCAAAAGGGTGGTCATAGATAACCTAGTGTCATGACACTCCGTTGTCCACTTTCCGCCTGAATTTGAGACATTGTGTGTTTTACCAGAGACGACAAATGAAAATCATTTAAATATAATCATTCCTCCGACGATGACCTTTATTTTACTTTTAATAGGTGATATATTTATATGTAAACTGTAAATAATAACACATTCTTTTACATATACATTGCGGAATGATTTGCAACTTAATATTAAACTTGTGAAATGTTTGAATCAAAATTTTATAATAAGTTTTATAAAATTATAATTATATGAATAATTTCAAAAAAATAATTATTTCAAAGTTAATCCATCTTAAGACGGCATCAAAATACTTACAACCTGTACAATCTCTAATTATAACATAACAAGATTATTTTCATATTTATATGATACAAGGATATATATTTGTATATTATATTATTATGTATTTTATAGGTATCTGTGTATTCAGTCTATGTATTAGGATATAGTACAATACGTATTTAACATTTTTAAACCACCCACGCTGTATAAATTACCAAATCACCTTACCTTAAGGTTGTCAAGAAGAAATCGCAAATTTAGAGATAAGACTGCCTTTAGTGCACTTATTTTTAATTGTTTTTTATATAATATTTACTGTGGTTTACAATAAAATATAAATAAATAAATATTCCAATTGAGATTTGATCTTTGATCCTTGATCTTTTACTATCTTATCTTAAATTACTACCCAATAGCATCAGAATTAAGAGATTACCTATGTTAAACGCTCCTAAGTTTTGATAGAATTGTTTTAGCGTTATTAACAAAACTAACGCTATTCGTTATTGAATAGCGTTAGTTTTGTTTACATTAAGAATTTTTATACATTTTCTAAGTATATGTTTTTCAATTTCCTAAGTGTGTGAATAACAGTTTTAGAAAAATGTTTAACAATCCACCGAGTGGAAATCGAACTTGTCACCGTGTTCGCAGTCAAACGATATTACACTGCATTACTATGATTTTATCTGAGATGAATTACAAATTAAGTCTACTGTGACTGTCAATATTGCGAATGGTTATGCAACAGTTTCACGCTTATTGCCGCATTGCACTTTCACGTTCTCCACTTTCCGCCAGAATTTGAGACATTGCGTGTTAATCAGGGTTGAGAGAGATTGTAACAGAGCAAAATTATATAAATATTTTAAATATAATAATTCCGAGTGGGAATTGAACCCACAACCAATCGCGTTTGCGGCCAGACGTTGTACCACTACGCCACGATGGCCTCAATTTAAGCTTGCATTGATTGCATTTAGTGAAACTCCATGACTCTTATTTCTTTTGATTTGGCTTTTTGCGTCATGAATTGGGCTTTTAGTATAACACCAAAATAACAATAAACCTTAACATTTAAAATATAATTTACTATTAAATAACAAATTGGTTTTAAAAACAGTTTTTAGTTTAAAGCCGAACTCACAATAAATTTAAGAAGATAGTTGCCGGATGAAGACATTAAGGCAACCTGCGCCGCTTGCTAATGAGCGCTCGTGTGAAACTGCCTTAGTTGGAAGCGGTGTAAGCCTTTACATGGCGTCACTTTAAATTTAAAGGCTATAAAATTTCGTTTAATGTACTTACTTCTAGGATTTTTTTCTTCCTATGCTTTAATGTATTGTTATTGACTGCACTTACAATTGATTTTGATTCTGATTTAAGAAAATTTGGTAAGACTAAGCTCGGAGTTAATTTACTAACACAAAATGTGGGTCAAAAATAGTGTGGTCAAAATTAGAGGTCTTTTCATAGGTTTTTTTCCCCAACCTGTGAAATAGGAACGTGAAAACACTTGCAGAATTTATTTAATGGAAGTTTGTAAGTCGTCTATGCTTTACCTAGCTCTTACAGTGAATACCTAGGCAGTTCACAACAACGATTAACTGTGATTTTACCTCAAATTGTTTATCCTATATATAATTCTGCTTGTAAGATTCTCTAGAAAAAAATACAAAACGGCCGAAAAGAAAATCTTTAAAATGCGCAAAGTCTAAGTACCTTACAAATCACAAACTTTTATTTTTACAAATTCCTCCAAAAAAAAAACCAACCGAATTAATTTCGGCGGGCCCAATAAGTTATTCACTTAGCAGGTTTTAAATCAAATAACGCTGATTGATTTATCGCCTTCCTGCTACCATCCAGGCAAGGGGCGTTTTAAAACATCTTGTTTTTTGTAACAAATATCTTCGTAAATTTCTAATCAATGAATAATTTATGCTTTGGTAACTTAAATTCAGTTGAAAACTGTTTATAAATTCATTGCTTATAAGTTGTGGATAAAATTCTTATGCATCACTCCTTTTTATAGTATGATAGGGAGAGAGAACGTAGTGTCAAAACATTATTTCTCCGACGTCATAGCTTTCTGCCCGAATTTGACTTTGCCTGTTGAGCAGCGGAACTCGAACCCGCGCTTTATCTTACTTTAGCTTACATATAATCATTCATCCATGTGCGAACACACTGTCTCTTTTTTAACATTTTAAAGTATTAATCACGCAATTAGGAAATTGTAAATATATTTTAAGAAAACGTAATAAAATACACAACATAACAACAAAAAATGGATGTAATAAGCGTATAAGAATTTCCACGCCGAATGCATGGCTTAGGGGTCAGAGCGCTTGGACGGTTTTGAAGAGGCGCGGGTTTGAATCCCGGTGCGTTCAAATTTTTATATGTTTTCTAAAAATACAGTTGTCTCAGTTTTCTGTTTGAATTGATACTTG
This sequence comes from Podotricha telesiphe, assembly GCA_038994665.1. NCBI lineage: Eukaryota > Metazoa > Arthropoda > Insecta > Lepidoptera > Nymphalidae > Podotricha > Podotricha telesiphe. The sequence continues at coordinate 32,169 of JAOYRR010000582.1, forward strand.
ATATTATATAATAGTTCTCGCCCTTATAATATATATTGTTAGGACGAAACCAGAAGACGTACTTTGAAGAAGTTGAGCTAAGCCTTCCATTGTCCTATGCAAATGATAGGCTAAGGAAAGTGTTTAACTCACTCTTGATGAAGCAATTAGCATGGTCTTGCGTCTTAGTTAAGTAATTTCACAATTATTTAGTATGGTATACAGTTTAGGGGAGCTTTTGAAATGGTTAATATTCAACTGGCTAATCTACATCGTGTATTTTCCATTCTACGTGTCAATGGCAAAGTAAATTGTGATATACTGGCATGGCAGAGAATTTTTTTTTTTAAAATGCCGTCCTTTATATATATTTGGCTTATATACCGTTTTTTTTTATTTTGGCAATGATCAAGTTGTTTATATTATAAATATTATATTTCATAAATGTTTAAAAATATATAGTAAGGGGTATTGTAAATAGAATAAAAATATTATAAGTAACAATATAATGTAAATAAATCTACAAGAATAAGTAAATATATATTTTTTCTTATAACCTAGCCTAACGAATACTATAGTCTCAAGACACTCCGTTTTCCACTTTTCACCCGAATTTGAGACATTGCATTTTGAGTGGCGGAACTCAAAGCCGCGCTTTAACTTGTACCAAAACGATCCCCCGAATGGGAATTGAACCCACAATATATACAGTAAAACTAAATTTGCGATAAATGCAACATAGAAATCTATAGCATTCACATTTACTAGAACAAATCGGAAATACAAAAGTTTTCATTCAGAATAGATCCAGGCAAAATATTGTTTCCTGTAACACAAATAACGTATACGATATACCACTGAGAACCCAGTTTGGTTATCTTTATATGGAACATTGACAATTCATTCGTTCAACGAAGGTCGTCTTCCATTCTAGATTTGTAGCTCGATAATATAATAGTAGCTCACAACAATTTATAAGAATCGCTGCTTACGTCTTTATAAATATATAGTAAAGTGGAGGTCATCTTGGCGCAGAAGGACAACATGTGGCTGAAAACACACACGGTTGATTGTGAGTTCGACTCCCACTAAGAACAATGATTATATTTAAAAAAAAAAATTTTAAATAAGTTATTGTAAAATTTAAAAATAAGTGTTTCGACGTAGAACGGATGTAGAACGCATGGCTGTCCGCTAGTCAGGGCGCTTAGCCGGTTTCCTAGAGGCACGGGCATTTTTAATTTTTCAATTTCAGGCCAAAGGTTTTTTGTTTTTTTCTTTATAAACCAATTGAAATTAGATAAACACTAAGTGTTAAAGAAAGCTTACCACAATACAATAGTCAACATTGCTTTTAAATCGGTAAAGCCTTTTCTGAGATTTACGTGCACAAATGCACAGACAAACGGAAAAGAAAATTAAGAATAATTTTAATATTTTTTTAGTGTTATTCGGACACTTAGGAAATTAAAAAAGGCATTGAGAAAACGTATAAAAATTTAAACGCAGCGGGATTTGAACCTTCTGACTTCTGACGGGAATGCGTCAAAATTTTTATACATTTTCTAAATATATCATTAAAATAATAATTGTTATGGGTTCTATTATATTGATAAATGCCCCTAATAATATATATTTAATATCTTACATGTAAATATAGAGATCAGTTACATTTTAAAATAATAATAGTAAATAAACAGTGCCATAGTACCGTCTAACTTATTAGTTAGACACTACTATGCCACTATACTACTAGAACATCTAACTATTATATTTTCATTTATTATTATAAGTAATTATATATAAACTGCGCAACAATAGCGTCTAACTAATATGACTAGTGTCTTATAACATCGCATACGAGTATGTTACGCTTTATGCTGTGAACGGCATCTAAATCCCATTCACACTAAACCGCATACATTCTATAATTACTTTAAATTATCATATTGTTTGAGGTTAAAGTTCAATCATGGCGGAATGTGACAGCGACCGACTGTAAACTAGATAGGTTGTGGCTTCGATTCCCATTCGTGGGTATTGTTACATTCAAATTATTTCTCTGCTTTGGTATCGTTGAGTCCCGCCACTGGACACGCAATGTTTCGTATTCTGGCGGAAAGCGGTCAACGCAGTGTATTGAGACTAATTTCTCTGATTATCATACTATGCGGGAAAAGGCGTGAAGCTAAAAAATATATATTACAAATCAGTTACACACACACACACACATCCACACACACACACACATCCACGCACACGCACGCGCACACACACACATGCGCGCATATACACACAAACACACACATGAGCGTGGGGGGATTTCCTAGAGCTTTAATATTTTATAACTTTTCTGTAAAATATTAAAAATGAATAATTTACTGCCCTTCCATAGAAATATACGCCTATTATCTTTTAAAAAGATAAGGCAAAATATAAAAGATTAGATTCGAGGCTTTTATTAAAAAACGTTGTTAATCGCCCCAAATTGAAGTGCCCATCTTGTTGTGAAAAGTTTAATTGACGCCTGGCGATTCGGAATTTACCTAATTAAAATAAAAAATTTTAAACAATTTTTTAATGAGTAATTGATGATAATATCTACGGCCTGTTTCCTTTTGTTTATTTTGCAGGTTTTACTTTTCTTTGTATTACAAAAATTTTTAAACTTTAGCTAACAACTATTTTAGTAATGTTTTCTATACATATAATAAAACTTGGTTCTAAAGAGTTTATTTAAATTTCTAATATCTTCTCGCATATAACCGAATAGTGATCTCTCTGTGTATACTTCGGTCTTCATTTATACATACAATTATGAGACCGGGAAAATTATAATAATATGAATATAATAATTACGGGGATTGACTTCTCGGTAGTAGGTATCAACCATCACGTATCCCGTCAGACCCTGTGGCACGATGCATAAAAAATATTTAATGAAGCGTTATGTTCAGTTAGCCTATGAGTAAGGTATATAATAACTATAACAGATATTTTAATGCGAAAAAAAAAAAAAAAAAAAAAAAAAAAAAAAAAAAAAAAAAAAAAAAAAAAAAAAAAAAAAAAAAAAAAAAAAAAAAAAAAAAAAAAAAAAAAAAAAAAAGTTTACCAAGCAACCAGGAAGGTACCCAGTTACGCTTTACCTATAAGTATTACTTATCAAAATATTTATTAACTTAAAGTTTACGTAACTACTTACAAACTACTCGTGAGATCTTAATTAAATTTAAACGGGATCACATGAGAAGCACTAGCTATCATATAAGAATAATCAAAATCAGTTCATCTAGTAAAAAGATATGCGGTAACACAAAATGTTTTTTTGTAGTCGGTTAAAAAATAAAATTAATTTGTAGTTAGAAGAAATATTTAATATTGTATTAAAAACCTTTCATTTATAAACTTAAGAGCCCAATCCATTTGGATCCACTTACCGGACTCTGGATGAAATGAACTTGATTGATTTATTAACGCTTTCCTTCTCTGGGCATGTCCAATTTATCCAATTTCAATAGAAAACTTTAAGAAGAATATTTGGTTGCCACAAGCTTTTAAAGTTTGACAAATCGGAATACTCGGGGCTTAATTTCAACTTCACAGTTTTACCCGCATAACACGGTATTCACAGAGAACCTAGTGTCACGACACTCCGTTCTCCACCTCCCGACTGAATTCGAGTCATTTGAGCGGAACTCAAGGCCGTGTAATTTTTTTGTGTATTGGGAATATAATTTATAGAAATATTTCTGGGATCACAAAATTCACTCACATCAAGGGCGAAATGTGTTGAAATATTCGAAAAGTAGATACCAAAGTAACTTAGAAATAAGTAAATGCTAAAATAATATATATATAGTTATATATATATATATATATATATATATTTATATATATATATAGGTATACACAAAACCAATTTTTTTTGCTAACGTGTAATTTGTCTTTAGATTTGAACGCGATTAGAAATAGGTATTTAATATTTGTCATTACTCCGCTACGAGACAAGGCGCGGCGTTGAGGTCCGCTAGTCAATACAACAATTTCTCGAATTTGGGCGGAAAGTGGAGGACGGAGTGTTTTGACACTAGTTTGCCTCTGCCTGCCCCGCTGTACGGGAAAAAGTGGAGTTAAAAAAATACATAAACCTAATATGACGTGTTCTTACAGTTTTGGTGAATTTCAATTTTAAGCCAACTAAATTTTTCCGATATATTTTTTGCTGTATGTCGGGCCATTTCAAGTGCACTTGACGGTTTCATGTCGGCTTTTATAGATACTTTTTAGCCAACTTTTAAAACTGTCTCTCGTTTTATTAATTTTATTGGGGTGGACGGAAATTGATATAAGATGCTAATACTGAGAGAGTTCAAACAATTTTGTTCTTGGCAATTAAAAGTCATATTGTTTTATAAGTAAGTTCTCTATCTACTGTAGATATGTGAAGAGAAAACATTTAAAACCGAAAAAGTCTATGTTTTCAAATTAAATGAGGCCATCGCAGTGCAGTTTCACTTTATCTGACTGTAAACGTGATTGGTTTAAGGTTTGATTCCTACTCAGGAGAATAATAAATAAAATATTTTCCACTCTACGCTCTGGTACCAAAACCTGTGGTACCTGATAAAAGGTTATTGAACAACAAAATCAATAATTAGGTTCTGAATGTAAAATACCTATACGAATAAAAATAAATATTATTTCATTAGGCTATGAAAGTATTACGCGGCCATTTCGCGTCATTAAATATTCACTTTACGAATAAAACGCAAAGATATAATAGAATCTTTTACTTTTTGATTTGCCATTTATATAATAAATTATCGGTTAGCTGAGTGTCTTAGAGGTCACGATAAGCTTCTGACTGTAAATCAAATTGGCTGTAGGTTCGATTCCCATTTGGATAAAAGATTGTATAACTCCTGAGCTGCTGCCTCGGCCACTGATCTCCTAAGCTACTACTTTGTGTACTTAGGGGCCTCATCAGGTTGGGCAGACTGCCCAGGCAACAATAGCTTCTCCTTCCCCTATTCTCACATCTCCAGCCCCCGCTCGGAGCACTGCCAGCCCTTGGGGTGGTCCTTATTTATGGATTGAGTGGAAGTTAACGATCAAAGGGCTCAGCTCTGGCGCCGTTTCCGCTCTCCCCCCAGGGTGAGAGAGAAGACCCAGTCAGTATAAATCAGATATTTATAATGATGTGTAAAAACAAATATTATTTAAATCTGCATCCGTTTAGACAACATTTAAATAAAAACTCACATATAAGCAAAGTTTAAATTGAGCTTTGTATGAAAATAACAAACGCAAAAGGCCATGTTATAGAAAATGACAGACGTCTAGGAATTTCCTCAGCGACTGTCTAGTACTGTACGTTGTTTCTCTTTCTTGTGTGATATATGTATGTAAATAAAATAATTGGATTTTCAGTATATGTATATGTAAAAGAAAGGCAGATTTTTTTTTGAGATTTATTAGTCACATATATACTTTCCGACTGTTTAGTTCGATAATGTAACTCATTGGTTATGGTTAGTGAACGGTTCCCAAGAGACGTGGATTCAAATCCCGCTGCATTCAAGTTTTAATACGTTTTCTAAAAATATGTTTTTCAATTTCCTAAGTGTGTGATTAAAACTTTAAAACGTAAAAAAATGTCGTAACTCATCTATTATAGGAAAATTTATACGATGAGTTTACTATATCATTATTATAGTGAGATAAATTGAAGCCTTTTCATATCTCTATAATAAAATATATTTTATTAAATTAAAACATTAAACAAAAACCATATAGAATGTAAAACACGATGAAGGGAAACTGACACTTATATACGAGAATGTAAGGTTTACTTTAATTGCAGAAATATAGAATAGAAACAAAAATGCGATCGTCTCAAATAATCATCTTCGACTGGTCCCCTTGCATCTTATGCAAAAACAAGTAAGGTACAAGTAGAGAATAACTACCGACCGATGGTTGACGGCTGCTATTAACTTTATAACTGCCGATGCTAATTCATTAAATACATTTTTGAACAAAAACTACAAACTCAGGCCGCCCGTCGAATTCAGGGGAGGGCACAGACCTTAAAGTTCCTCTGGTGTTACACGGGGTCGTAGGTGGCGGAGAGCACTTACTATCAGGTGACCCGAACGCTCGTTTGCCTTGTCTATAGAATAAAAAAAAATTATTACATAATTTTTACAATTTATTATTATTTATATACTAGTAACATTCTTTTATTTAATATCCTTTGATTACTCGCAATTTTAATTAATAATTTGTGATTTAGTTAAAGTATTTATTAATAAGAATGTAATAAAAATATTGAGAATAGCAAAATGACATGTACGCTACAATATTATGAACATTCCTCAGAGACCATTGTGGCGCAGTGGGATAATTTTCGTAGTATAATGACAAAGCACATCGTTGAGTTTTGCACTCAACAAGCAATCTAGACTTTCTTGATACTTCCCTCTGATAACCCTACTATACGGGAATAGGCGTGAAGCTGAAAAAAACATTATTCAGAGAAAGATCCCAAATACTTCAGGGTAGCGATCCTAATAATATAATAACATAATTTTAAAGAAATTCAATTTTTTATTTAAAAAGTATCACAATATGATATTACAATAGGTAAAACTTATAGTAATAGCTAAGTCAGAACGCCTATTTTTTAGAAAATCGCCATATTTTTTGGTAAACTTTAGTTTTTGTTTAACAGTAATTTATAAGTATGAAAAATACACACTTGTTATATTGAACCCTCACATTACCGCCCCATCTTTTATCAAAATATATCTTGCAAAGCACGTATTTCACGATTAGTTCTAAATAGTACCATGTCTTTATAAATGTGATTGCAAATGGCAGCTCGTGATTGATGGTCGCACCAGTCTTTCGATAAAGTAGCTAATAACTTTTCAAGAAACGATCTTTCTTAATTTGTTAACGGAGTTTGGCTCTCTCTAAATAACGAGATTAGTTTTGCTTATAAAACTCTGTAGTGTGTATATAAGACGGCATTTTGGCGAGTGGACATGTGATTTACTATTTTTAACTTCTTTAAAGGGCTATAAAACACTTTGGAAATTGAAACACACTTTTAGAAAACTAAAATAGGTTGTAATAAGCGTACAAGAATTTCGATGTAGCCGTATATAGAACGCATGGCTTAGCGGGTTCGAATACGCGTTGCGTTAAATTTTATGTTTCCTAAAACAGTTTTTTCATTTCCAAAGTGTTTAACTATTTGCGATGATTGTACGATTTTTTTAATGAATATGTCGATGGTAAGTATTTCTATAATGCATAAAATTTTACAGAAATGTAGCTTCGGCCGGGTCGCTAGGGCTCTCGAGTCGAAATAGACATCTCATCTTCATTGGGCCGTGACGACGTCACAGACAGACAGACTTACTTTCGCATTTATTATATTATATTGTTATGGATATATATAAATAACGCGTAGGCTTCACTTTAAAAATATTTTGTCTAATTTGCTTATAATATGAAGATCAGTATCTAGTTTTAATATATATATATTTCCTTATTTATTATTAGTAGTTATAGAGATCCTTACAGTCAAGATACTCCGTTCTCCACCTTCCGTCCAAAATCGTGGCTTTGCGGACTGAGTGGCGTAACTCACACAGCGCTTTGCCTCACCGGAGCGCTAAAACGAAAATAATTTAAATATAATAACAGTCCCCCGAGTTGAAATTGAACCCACAACCAGTCGCGTTTGTCTAGAGGCTATCCCACTTTGTCACGGTTTCTACATATTCCTTTCATCTAATAGCAATTTATTACACTTAATTTATATAAGCTGAACTGAAGTTCAGTTAATTTTGAAAGTAGAACTCAAATTCTGAACAAATCTAAGGCGGTACGACTAAAATTGTGTAAAAATTTCAGTTCGCTCAACTTGCTAGTTCTCAATTTGTAGAATTTGTAGCCACTGCTCAGCGGTGTTGCAGTTTAAATTGGGATGCTGTGAAACTTTGCACACCTGGAGTGATGATTGTTAGGAGACTACTGTGAAATGCTGAAATATACTTTGAATTTACGTTTTGGAAACTAAATTTTTGTATGGCAAAAATGCTGTATTATTAATATATACAAATGAATTATTTTTGTGATGGTTGTGGGTTCGATTCTAAGTTAAAAAGAATGATTATATATATCTAACTCTTAACAAAAAATAAACATTTCTGAAGCCGTTATACACAAACTTGATTTAGGATATTGTAAAAATTCAACCGGCACTAGATAACTAAAAACATAACAAGTAATTCTTCAAATCGCCAATTACAAATTTCAAATTCTTTACAATTTTATCATTATGAAAACTTTCAATTTCATAGCCTAGTACTTAAAACGTACTTAAAAATATTTTTCTTAACTTTACATCTTTAAGGCCATAGTGGCACTATGGTGGAACCACCCACTCGATGGATTGATCATAATTTAATTATTTTCATTTCTCCGTGAAAAATTAATTATTTTCATTTCTCCGTGAAACCTTAATTATTTTCATTTCTCCGTGAAACCTTAATTATTTTCATTTCTCTGTGAAACCTTAATTATTTTAATTTCTCCGTGAACTAGACATAGCTCAGCGTTGAGTTCAGCCACTTAACTCGCAATGTAAGTGGAGAATGGAATGTCTTAACACTAGGTTCTCTTTAACTACCCTGGTATGAAGGAAAAAGCGTGAAGCTGAAAAAAAAATCGATCACACCTATCTACAGTTCTAGAATCCCTAAAAAATGCCCTCAGATCTAATATATCTAACCAAGGACATACATTATTGATGCCATTATATAAATTTCATTCGACACATTGTAAAAATTCACCCCCACACAACTTGCAAGAGACTGTTCTTTACCATCGCTCAGCGTCGCGGACATTCCACTTTGAATTGGAACGCTGAATCGTTATTTTGTCGCAACGCTGCGTCATCGGGAAGCTGCCATGACTAGACATATGGGCGTAATTGAAGGTTAATATATTTAAAAACTAGCTGTGCCCCCGACTTCGCCCGCGTGAAATTATAAAATAAAAGTATATAGCCTATGTTATTATTCTTATTGCATCAGCTATCTACCAGTGAAAGTCCCGTCAAAGTTGGTACAGCCGTTTTAGACATTAGCCAGAACAAATAGACAGACAAAAACTGTAAATGTTTTATTTTGGTATATGTACCGTGTATACATGCATTAAGTAAAATGCGGTTATTTTACAAACAGACTTTTACTTTACTTTTACTATTTTTTTTAAATTATGAACAGATTGAAATAAAATAAACTCTAAGTAATAATAGCAATTGCTATTTATTATTTTGACTCGAGTCAAAACTGCATTTAAATCAGTTAAGCCGTTTCTGAAGTTAGCATGCACAAACCCTACAGACAGACAGAAACAGAAAAGAAAATTAAAAATTACTGTACGGTTCTATAATATTGATAAATGGGCATTTACCATAAAAAAATCATATATCTTCCATGTACAGACAGCGATCATTACCATTTTTATTATATGTATTAATAGATATTGTTATACTTATTTTTCTTAATTCTAATATATTTAGATCTAGATGTTTAGTAAAGATAAATCATAGAAATTCAGTCCATCGTGGCGCAGTAGAACAGCGTCTGACTGTGATCCCGATTGGCTGTGGGTTCGATTACTACTAAGAGCATGATTAATTATTTCCATTTTTCTGCTCTGGTAAAGAATGAGTCGAACCTACAACCATGTTAATCAGATGTTGTGCCCCCTAAACCACTAAGGTCTCAAATTGAATGATATTCACAATATATAAAAAAGCTTTGTTAATAGTCGCCATCGTTGAGCAGTGGGACAGTTTAATTTCTCCGCTCTGGTACCGGACACAAAGTCCGCCATTTAACACGCTTTGTTTCGAATTCAAGCGGAAAGTTTGAACAGATTGTTTTAAAACTACGTTAAAAAAAAAGAATTGCGCTTGAACGGTTTTCAAGAGGCGCGGGTTCAAATATCCCGCTGCGTTCAAATTTTTATAACTTTTTTAAAAATATGTTTTTAAAATTCCTAAGTGTGTAACACTTTAAAAACAATTGTTCTATTATTATATGTTTTTTACAGATTCATTTTTCCTTTTGACTGGCGGTACTCAATGCCTACAAAAAAAAACTATATATACTGTTCAATCCACACAAAATTCTTAACACCTTTAACTGTGAATTGAAATAGATATACATAAGCTTTAATACTTCCGCCCTGAACTCCCGCGAAGTATAATGTCGTCGGCATTTTGTCGTATTTAAGTTCAAGAATTTTGCCTCAAATAGTTCCGACGAAGAAATTCTATTATTGAAATTCTTTTGCATACGCTGCAAATGTAGAATGTCTTACGCAAGTAAACATTCATAGTTAATGTGAGGACTGAAGTCTTTAGGTTTTAGTTGAAAATAATAAAGTAATTCTATTATTTTGTTCTCGCTTTATGTACAGTAGGCAGTGTAGGACTGTAAATACGATGGTTGTAGGTTCAATTTGCACGTGCGGGACTGACAAAATTTAAATAAAAAAAAACATATTTAGAAAACGTATAAAAATTATAACACAGTGGGATTCAAACCCACGTCTCTTGGAGACGGTCCAAGCGCTCTGACCGCTTAGCCATGCGTTCTACATCCAGCTGCATCGAAATTTTTATACGCTTATTACAACTTATATTTATTGTTAGCATCTCTGTAGAGAGATTTTTACAAATTTCTGCTATGCAAATATTATTCTACGAACAATTTTGTTCGGCAAGAGTTTTAGTTTGGCAAGAGAAATTGCTATTTATTAAATATTCTTTAAATTAAAAAAAAAAAAAACACCCTTAAGAAATTGAAAAACATATTTAGAAAACAAAAAACAATATTAAAATTAGTTTCGGTTCTCTACTCTAGAAGGACAAAGCGCGACGTTGAACTCCACGATTTAATACGCAATATCCCGGATTTGGACGCAAAGTGGAGAACGGAGTGTCCTGACACCCGTGAAGCTGAAAAATAATATATATGTATCTACCACATACACTTATTATAAATTTTGAGACGTCAGGTTGCTCAAAGTATTGCTTTGTACTACCAGAGCGTGGATTTATTTACATATTTTATTATAATTATTCTCTGAGAGGGTATCGAACCCACAACCACGGCGGTAGCAATTAGACATTGACCTATTACACTACAGCATTGAATTTCACCATTCAACAAGCAATGTTTTGAATTTAGGAGAAATGTAGAAAACCTAGTGTGAAGGACCTAGGACCTAGGAACCTAGGTTCTATCGTAAACATGCTGGAAGTATATACAAAACAATATACTGTTAAAGCTTGAACTTTTTTTTGGATAAACTTACAAGATATATTCTTTTATAATACACATTTGCATACAAAAAATATATGTACATTTTAAATTCATCATAATTTATACAATACAATATAAATAATAAAGTTTTTAACCACAATATTTTTAATGAAACACGTGTCGCTCGATTTCGTCGCTTTTATTCCACAGACAAATAAAATAATAGATCTATGTTTGATTTCAGTTTTTATTTCACTTGCTGGCTTGGTTTTTTGATCTCAGCCTTTTTTCATTATAGCTGAGTTGATAAAGTTAAGCTAGTGTCTGGTCACTCTGTCCACCGATCTCCGACCGAATCCAACTGACGTTTTAAGAGGTGGAACTCTAGGCCATACACCACCGAATATAATTTAAATATAATCATTATCCCAAATGAGACTCGAATCCACAACCAATGACGTTACAATCATATGCTGTCCCACTGCGCCAGTCCACGCCACTATGATTTTTTTGAAACTATAATAAATCACTACATCTGTCTGTTCATAGTGAACGGTCACTGATAAATAGAACACAAGTGACAAGACACTACAATTAATTTTAAATAAGACACTAAATATATTCATAATTATTATCACATATTATACATATTATACACAGTGTAAGACGAGAAAGTCTGAACATTTTTCGGTCCATTTACTGCTTCTGCTCATGCAAATAAGTTTCGATAGATGTTAAAAGCGTTTGTTTTATATATTTGATAAATATAGCGAATTATTTTGTAGAAACCATCGTGTGTGTGTGAGTGCGGGTGTGTGTGTGTGGGTGTGTGTGGGCGTGTGTGTGGGGGTGTGTGTGTGGGTGTGTGTGTGAGTGAGGGTGTGATTGTGGGTGTATGTGTGTGCGTGTATGAGTGTGTATGATTTTTTGCGGATTATATTGAAATTATTCTCAATTCTCTGCTTTGGCAAGATAAAATAAGACGGTGTTAAGCTCCACTACTACTCAACACCTTCGCACTATCTCAGATTCGAGTGGAAAGTGGGAAACGGAGTGTCTTGACACTAGGTTCTCTCGGTCTATTGCATATGCAGGATGACGTGAAGTCAAAAATCACTAAAATAGCATATTCTTTTAAAAACCTTTGAATATTTAAGCTTAACGATGTGGCGTCTTTGCCTTTAGTAATTTAAATAGATCGCGCATTTTTAAGAAGTCAATGAATGAATAAATTCTCTTAAACGCTACGATTTCAATGGGGTTTAGCTGAAAGGCGCATTGAATCATATAACAATATGAATTTGCTTGGCTTTAAACTTCTCCTTTCTTTGGCTGAAAGCTTAAAGTTTAAGCTTTACTGAATGTAAATACAATTCAATAAGGTTTTTGTTTATATATTTTAAGGATCTTTCTATGCATAATGTTTTTGTATCTTCTGTATAATATAATAATAATAATAATAACTGAAACTGAATTTGCGTGAGCTATAAAACATTTAATCTTTAGTAAGTTGTCTGGTTAAGTACACAAAACGCGGCGTTGACTACCGATTCTGGAAGTCTGAGTCTGGAATTCAGTCTTGATATGCGGGAAAAAGCATGAAGCGTAGAATAGAACAGAAGCTACGTACTTAGGAGATAACACAAACATAAATATATGCATATGTCAAAATCACTAACAAGAAAATGGATCAATTGTCAAGTTTGATCTGTGTATTTTACTAATAAACAAGTAAGTATGTGTAATATATATTTAAAACATTACTAGAAAAAAATATTGGCTTTCTGCACTTAACTATGTTAAATTTCATACTTATTCGTCCGCAAATATTTTATAAAACGAGCCGAAAATTTTTACTTCACCAAGTTTATGCTGCGAATAGGCATTACTCCATAATAACATTACAAATGCGAAAGTAACTCTGTCTGTCTGTATATACGGTTATATCGGCTAAACTACTGAACATAAACTATAGCTATTTTCAGCGGCCAGAGTTACTTTCACATTTATATGTCATCTGTCTGTGACGTCAACACGGATGAACCGCTGATTTTTTCCAGGAAATTCATTGTTGAAAATACGAAACAGCTATAGTTCACGAGGACGAAGCCGCGAGCGGGTAGCTCTTTTATAATATCAGTATGGATATATATATATATATAAATATAGTCTTTAACCTAAAATATCTAAACAAAATTTCCTCTGCTTTTACTCATCAAATACTTTGATACTATATCATTTATTTTCATATATTTGAATACATGTTCTAAACGTGTCTAGCTCCTTTGTCTTACTTAGTGGCTTTATGTCTTAATTTTCTATTTAATTAATTGTTCTATGTCATGCCCACACACATATACTAAAACGATGTAACCTATTTATGCTAAGATGAAGATTGAGTAGCATCAGTTTCACGCTCTTTCCCGGAGAGCAGGGTAGTCAGAGAAAACCTAGTGTCAAGGCACTATCTTTTCCACTTTCTACCTGAAATCGAGAGGTTATGTGTTGAGTGGCAGAACTCAACGCCGCGTTCTGTCTTTGGTACCAGATAGGATAAATGAAAATATTTTAAATATGATTTGTGAAAAGGACATTGAACCCACAACATTGCGCTATGATGGTTTCATTATAATATTGTACATTAGTCTACCGTTACACTATGGGTCTGGCTTCGATTTCCATTTGAAAAATGAAGAATTTATATTAGTAACTAGTTAATGCCCGTTACTCCGTTTGCGTGAACTTCATGACTGATATGGTTAAGTTGGTAACTTTTTCGTCCTTAGATTTCCACATTAGCTGATCCAGGCGATAGCAAGTTAAAAATAAATATTCAACTTTACTTCTCTCTCGCCAGACAAAGAGGATCTAGTGCAACTTTGTTAGCCTCTATCTTCTTGAATTCGAGACGTTGCTAAATTAAGGCGTACCTTTCGCATACTGATGCGAAAAAATTAAATGTAAACAAAATAACAATTAACTGCTCAAGCTAAAATCGAACTCACAACTACCGCGCTACATACACTATTCCACTGCGCCACGAGGGTCATAAATTTCAAGGAATTTTATTTGATAATGAAAACTGCACACGGTACTGTAGTTTTACTAAAGGGGCTTTTACTTATTTCTTAAAGTTTAGCTGGTCAATTAATTTTATAGTTTAGCTGGTCAAATAATTATCCAGATTTTTTATTTTAATATGTGAACGAATCATCGCTGGACAACTTTTGTTAAGGTTTCATAGCTATATTTCTGATATTTTAGCTCATGTATAATACGTCTTCTTGGTCGTCTCGTCACGTCACGTCACGACACGTCAGGTATTACATTATTCGAAATCGATTATACTGTAAGGCGCGCTTAAAACCGTCTAGTAATTACAAAGATATGCGGGTACAATCAGATATACCGACAAACAGACAGACACAAATTTAGAAATACATAGAATAATACTCTACTACTTCATATACATCTCCCTAAATAATTTTTTCATAAACATATTAAATATAGAGACATATTTCTTTATTGTTTCAGTGTAGTATTGATATGGCTCCCCACTGAGGCTTTAGTAAATGCGACCGACGTTGAGCCACAGTTACAAACACGTCGTGATTCTAAAATTAAGTTATCAAGTTCAAGTTATTTTGTCAACACTTAACGGTGCGAGAAATAAGTTACAGGAAAGGATAAAAGAAGAAAATAATTTAAGAATATATGTAGGTTTATAGATTTGTCTATTCTTGTCCTATGGTAGCGAATTCCGACATGACTGGGTTAACAAAGAGCACCTAGTTTAGTAAGTACGCATTGAACTCTACTTTTCACTGGAATTCAAGACAATGAGCTAAGTGGCGGAACTTAACACTGCGTTTTGCCTTACCAGAGCGGGAAAAGGAAATTAATTACAATATAATCGTTTACACGGTAACGGTTTGAACCCACAATCAATTCCAATTACATTCAGACGTTGTACCGCTGCACCACAATGACCTCATGGTATATTATATTAAATTATGCAAATTAAAAAAGAAACAAAAACACACCACACTCTCTACTTATTTTAAAGAATTTGTGTATTGGATTGAAAAGACTCAACGTCATACTTGTTCAGGCAACACAAATTAAAAAATAATACTCGAAATGATAATCGAACTTACGACCATCGTGTACACTTGAATATTCACAAATTGTGCAAAAAATTCAAACTTTTTATATACTTAATTATCTGAAAACGGGCAGCAGTTACCGAAGCATAGAATCTTTACAACAAGTGAAGGCGCTCGTTAGAAATAATTGAAGCTTCCAAAACACTTGCCTACAATATAATCATTAATGAGATTTTAGTTCATATTTATTAAAAAAAAATACGAATTTAATTGGTTCACGTCTTAATGGAAATTGCTTCTTCAACTACTTCTTTTAATTGTTTTTTTTTTAATTTTTTAAGTACTCGATTATAGAGTATTATCTGATGTTAGTGTCATGACACTCTGTCCTTCATTTTCCGGCTGAATCCAAGACATTGCGTGTTGAGTGGCGGAACTCAACGCCGCGTGCCGCCATTTGTCCTACTTGAGCCGAGTAAGATTCCATGATTGAACCCACAACATTGTGCTATGATTGTCAGGTGTTCCATACTTCGAAATCAATTACAGCCTAAGGCTCACTCAAATCCATCCAGTAATTACAAAGATATGCGCGTACAAACAAATAAACCGACAAACGGACAGACACAAATTAAAAAAAAACATAGATTCATATTCTATTCAGCTCCGCACTGGGATTTTAAACGCGGTGGGATTTTAACCCGCGTTTTTTGAAACCGTTCAAGCGCTTTGACCGCTAAGCCATGCGTTCTACATACGGCTACATCGAAATTCTTATGCGCTTATTACAATTTGTATCTGATGTTAGCATCTCTGTAGAGCAGTTTTTACAAATTTCTGCTTTTCAAAGATTATTCTACGAATAATCGTTTGGCAGAAGAGAATGCTATTTATTTTTATATATATATTTTTATATTTAATAAATAGCATTCTCTCAATAACCGGTGAACTAGTAATAACATTATTCGTTATATTTTAAACTACTGGATGTAGAAAGTTGAAATTTGGCATATATATTCCTTAAGGAGGTAAAAGGGGATTCCCTGGATATTCAAATTATAGTCCACGCAAACGAAGTGGCGGGCAATAACTTGTACTTAATATGTATTTAAAGTGGCTCTTATGAAAGTGATCGTTTTTATATTTTTTCATAGATATATAGGAATACGTTTTTACCATTTTTGTCTCTTTATTGCTGTACGATGTCATGTTCAGTGAAATATGTGGCAGTAAAATAAAAATCTAGTTTTATTCAGCGTGCTTTTGGTTAAAGCGATAAAAAATAATGTAAAGATTAAAAGAAACGAGTTGAATCTGTTGAAAAGTGAATTTATGTATTATTACATTTTTGTGCATGTTGTTAAACGTTTTTTTAATTTTACATGTTTATTAAAGGTTCTTGGACACTTTCTGAATCATAGGTACTTATTTAAATACTTTTATCATTTTAAAGTGTTTATTTTGTTAAAATTTTTTAAAGTGTTATTCCGACACAAAGGAAATTGAAGAAGACATATTTAGAAAACGTATAAAAATTTGAACGCAGCGGAATTTGAACCCGCGCTTCTTGAAAACGGTTCAAGCGCTCTGACCGCTAAGCCTAGCGTTCTACATCCAGCTACGTTGAAAATCTTATAAGCTTATTACAAGTTATATTTGTTGTTAGCATCTCTCTAGAGAGATTTTTACAATTTTTTATAAATTTAATAAATAGCATTCTCTCTTGCCAGACGTTTGTTCGTAGTATAATCTTTGGGTAGCAGAAATTTGTAATATCTCTCTAATTTATGTATTAATCTCTTTAACTGTCTGTATGTGTGTTCCGGCTAATCACTTTAACAGCTGGATCGACTTTGACGGGACTTTCACTGGCAGATAGCTGATGTTATAAGGAGTAATAAGATGAGTCGCGGGCACAGCTAGAAATAAATAACATTAGTAACATCATTGCCTCGTACAATATGCCTTAGCAACGTGTATGTATAAAACTATACGTTAAACTAATAATTTAATGTATTACTAAAGCATTATTGTCGCAAGCAGTATCGTGACGTAGTAAAACAGCGCTTGACTGTAAACGCGATTACTCGTGGGCTCGATTCCTACACGGTGGAATGATTATATTTAAAATGTTTTCGTTTCTCCTCTTCGGTACCTTAAACAAAGTCGAATTTCGCCACACACCACACATGGTTTCAATTTCGAAATGGAGAACTCTGTGTCATAGTTCTAAATTTAAATACTAAATTCCAATGTTAATACTTCCTTTGCATAATAATAATAATTTAAAGGGATTTTTACAAATCAAATCTTTTAAAAACCAACCCGTAAGTAATGTAGTCTGAGTACAACACAATATCTAAACGAAGTTTTAAGAAACTCCCAAACTTTCAAGTTGGAGTGAAACTTGTATGAACAAGTTCAGTGAAGCGGTTTGAAGGGACAAATATTTAGCGCAGCTGACGTGTTTCATGGATTATACGGCATATCTTTATATCTTACATAGTGCATAGTGTTAAGATCTCATTTTCTACTTACGTAACTCAACGCTGTAAATAGTTCAGATTAAAGGGGGTTAAAGTAATATCAAGCTTGAAACGCGTGCAGGTCTCTCCTGCGCGCTTCTCTTAGCAGGCCGTCGAGGGTGACCCATCACCCTTGACTCTACGACGTGCCTTGCTGGCTCCCGCCACCAGGGTTCACGGAAGATTGGTGTTCCCGTGACCTTGGCTAGTGGCGGTCAAGGAGGAGCACCGTGAGGACTCCGGACTCCCACATAACCATTTCCGAATCCCCAATCGGGCTAGTACCCGCAACGGATTTCCACACGTTAATAAAAAAATATAATATCGAGCTTGCATAAACAAAAAGCGAAATTGTGTTCCACCTAACAACAACACTTAGTAATGTGAGACATGCGGAGAAGCGAGTGATTTATCATTACTTCCAATTTCTTTTAAATATACCCCATTATGCAAGAGTACCGTTTAAATAATGAAATAACAAATTTCCTTTAGGAAGCATTTATTGGAATTACGTAGACCCTTAATAAAGGATTTGTATGATCGACGCGCGAGACGGATGGCTTAAGCGGTGCCACATTCATCCTAAAATATTAATACAAAGGATCATTTCGTTTATTATACTGGATATGAATAAATATACAGTAAACATTTATTTATATATTTCAATATATAATATATCCTTAGCTACACACCTACTCGCATAGCAGGGTATTCGATTAAATTTGAAACATTAGGTGTTGAGTGGCGCAGTTCAACGCCGTGATTTATCTTATACTTCAATTTAATATTAAATCTGTGATGTTTTCTTGATTTTTCACACATCTCTAAATTTGTATGGTAAGGAGAGATAACTTATTGACACCACTGTACTATCTCCATTCTTCACTTGCAAGTGGATATATATTAAAAATAGTAGTTGAAATGATTTATATTCTCAATCTAAGTTATATCAACGAGCGGGAATCGAACCCACAGCCGTCGTGTGAACAATTAGTTACATCCTAACAGCTCTAAGATGGCATTTATGAAGAATTGAGAGTGTAACTAAAAATACATTGTTAGTTGCTTTATTTTCATTCATTTCTACGAGTAATATGTATATGTTATGGTCGAATTACAGAATTGACGTTTTAATGAAATCGTTGACTTTCTCATGAAATGGTCGCACTTTATTATATCTGTGACGAAAATGTATCTGATAGTTTGTTTGGACATAGAAGATATATGATGAAAAATATGATTGGGGAATTTATCTATTTAATAGGACCCAAAACAATTTTATTTAAGAAATGGCTAAACCAATTTTAATGCCGTTTTGGCTTTTTGTTTTGGTAAATTTTCCTTAACATTGTGTTTATTTTTTTTCAATCATTACGTAAATAAAAAAAGCTATAACAGTTTCAATTATAAATTTAAGCAAATTTTGTGATTTAAGTAAAAATGCAGGCGGGCGAAAAAATAAATATTTATTGTCGTGCAGTCTAAGCAGGCGACGCCGCGAGAGGGTCGCTAGTGTTTAATATAAATCCGAAATCAGTGCGTAATACGAACTTAATAAAATATATAATGAGAATATTTTAGTAAGAACACAATGTTTACGTAAAATTTGTTACTAAACTACGCTGAATATAGCTAAACTAAATAAAAAAGAAAAAAACCATACAATAATTAACTCACTTGTACCACTTCTAGTACTTTATATATCTATATATATATATATATATATAAAACTCATTCGACCAGTGAATTTAAATCGGATCCACGGTAAACCCTCTTCAGTAATAAACGTGGAAAAACGTCTGACAGAATTTTTTGCTATACCAATACTTTTTCTTTGATAATTTACAAACATAGTATTAGGTATATTAAAAGAGAATTAAAATTATAAGTAAAATAGAAAGATTTCGCTAGTGTCATGACACCCCACTCTCCACTTTCTGCTGTAAATTCGGCATTGTGTTGAGTGGAGAAACTGAATGCCTCAATTTATTTCAGAATCAAAATCACATCATTTTTTAAATTGATATAAATATTTTTGTTAATATTCACCCAATTTTAAGACTTTCATGTTGAGTGGTGGGACCTAACACTGCGATACGGCTGGCCAGATCGAGAATAAGAAAATAATTTAAATGTTAATACGTTCCCGAATGGGGAATAAAATCAAAACACTTACGAATACAGTCAAAGACGATCCCAATAAGATACGACGGTGCTATCAATTTGATTTTCAATTTAACGCTTTATCTAGCATGCATGAGTAAAAGGAACATAGTGTTAAGTCGAAGTCAAAGTCAAAGTTAAAGTCTAAATCAAAGTCCAATAATTTTATTTAAAATAAAAAAGAATCATGCTTCGTTTTTTTAACGTTAAGTAATTTACCACCTGTTCACTAAAGTTAATGCATCAGACCTGAGAAGAACTGGCGTAAGAAATTCAGCGGGACGCAATTATATATATCTATAAGACATATATATAGAGTATTGGGTGGCGAAACTGAACGCCGCGATATATCTTTCCAGACAAAAAATAATAATTAAAATTTGATCATATTCTATACTGGATATCGAATCCATAATCATTTAAAGACGACGACCATTTAGAAACGAACGAAAACGAACGGTCAAAAACAATCCCACTGAGCCACGGCGGGGTCACGGTATCAATTCAGGTATTTGTAATACATAGAAAGAATTTTTTTAGCATTCCATAAATTTACCGTGCCCATCGCGTTGCAGAAAGGGCTCCACTATCTGAGCACCTCTCTCTACCTAATCAAACTTGAAATTTATATTATTATGTGATTACCGAATAGCAAGACAATGTCGAGTTATATCATTAGTTCCTATATATTCAACAAAAAGTAGGCTAAAACCTAAACAAGTTTTGCGAAGGTAGAAATAAAATCTTTATTTTTCTCAAGAAGCAGGTTCTAAATAGTTTTCTGGTGAAATTATAAATACTCGTCTAATGAATGAGTCTCAAGCTGAGTTGAGTTTCAACTGGCTGTACACTTTGCCTTTAACTTGTGAAATTTTCTGGGTAAATATCCTTTCATATAATTTCTATAGTCCACTTACTTTAATATTAAATTTTAATTTTTGATAATAATATAGCTGTTGCTATTGTGGTGCAATTAGATTGGGGCGTGTGTTGTATATAGTAGAATTCCCACTCAGTAAAATTGAGCTCCGCCAACCAACACATATTGACTTGAATTCGGGCAAGAATGGAATGGAGGGTCTGGACTTCTTCGGCCCGAAAAGGCAAAGTGCGGCGCTGAGGTTCTCACTCTAAACCAATATTTTGAAATGGAAGGAAAGTTGAATTTTGATTTATAAAATTATATTAAAATTCACCTAAGTCTTAACAAGTCCACTAATTTTTTACTGAAAATGGATCTTTAAAGTATCACAATTGTACCTTAATAGCATATATTCGTTTGTAAATTTACAAATCAATAAGAAAATTGCATATTATCCATAAGGCCTTGTTTATTTCCCCTTGATAAAGTACCCCACATAAATTATTTAAGATTTTTATGCCGTATATTTAAGAGTTTTTTGCTACAATCGTGTATTCTTCAATGTAATTTAACTTAACGAGAGGATAAGCCTGTTATACATTCTGGAAATGTATGAGCGTCGTAAAACTAAAATATTAGTTTCTGTAGTATGGGAGAAGAAAATTTAAACAGTCCCTCCATTTTGTTAGTTTTTCGCCTTTGATAGTTTGAATTTATTAAAACATAATTGGTTTTTGTTATCTGTTATTTGATTTTTGAAGTATTATGAAATAATAATAGACAGATATTTATTGTTTACAAGTCTGTGTTTCCCTTGCGTTAAAACTACTAAAATGATTAGATATTTGTAAAGCTAGGCAATTAACAAAATTTATGGCACACATTTTAATTGGTTTAGCCTAAGTTATTAATATTTTATAATCTATTACTATCTCACAACTCTCTTTGAGCAAGCCTTATATGCGGGAAAAAGCATGTAGCTAAAAAAATGAGAGACACCTTAGTGGTTGATGAGTAAACGATTGATACCGGTTTAATTTCAAACTTATCCAATTTGAAAAAGTATATATTTTTTATTTAACAAAATACATTTTTAGAGCGTGAGTAGTACACTTTTTCTAGCTTCACACTTTAAGCTTTTTCTATTGTCTTGTCACCAGAGCGGGGAAAAAAAAAGATAACATTCCCACGAGCGGGACTTGAACTGACAACCATCGCATACACTCAGCTGCTGTCACACTGCGCCACAATAACCACTATTGATTGGATACTCAGTTTCTCATTATTTTTTTTATACAAATAAAGTTTTTATGTTTAAAATGTAGGTATACTAGTATATTAATAAGTTATCGCTTACGGACTTTGACTCCTTCAATACTATTTCAACTTCTATCTTCCGTAGGTTCAATGAATATTTTACTAATTTTTATTTTTTAACATTTCCCCCTTCCCCTTCATTTAGCATTACGCGTACTTGCCAAATTTCAGCTTTCTATACCCAGTATATTGATTATGCATTGTCTGTCTGTCATCCAGTAACGGAACTTTATACATATACATTTTATATTGTATACTAGCTGTGCCTGTGACTTCTCTACAGGATTAATTAAAAAAAAAACGTCCGCGGAATTCTAAAATAAAAGTAGCCTTAGCTACTTCTTATTATATTAGCTTAGTTAGTTCTTCTTATTATATTAGTATTTGTCTTGAATTTGTCCAGCCGTTCCATATATTAGCGGGAACAAACAGACAGACAAAAATTGTAAAAAATGCTATATTAGTATATTTACCGTGTATACATATGCATTTTGTAAGAAGCGGTTATTTTGATATTACAAATAGACATTTCAAGCTCATTCTGCATGAATCCAGTGCAGTACGCAAGGCAACTAAGAAATCGTTGGCCGTAGTTTGATATAATAATAATATAAAGTGACAGACGTATTCCTCAGTCTACCTGTGACCATAGACTAATGCAAAGAGTGCGAAATTTAGGATTTCTAAAATATATTTTCGAATACGAATAATATACTCGATTAATCCGGTTAAAATAGTTTCATTTCATGATATTCTAATTTTATTTATTTTCTACGGCGTTAAATGCCGAATTCTATTCTGGATTGAGGCAAATAGTTATTTTTTGTCATAAAAATGTTTACAACACTAGTAAAAACGAAAGTACGTCCATTGGATGTATATCGCAGTAGTATAAACTTTAGTATCCACAAATTTATATTCTGAGTACGTGACACAATTATTTTTAATCACAATAAAACTTAAAGATTTTTTTATTTGTATCCTTTGCGTATAGCATAAGTAGGCAAAGAGAACAAAGTGTTAAGCTCAATTAAGCTCAGATATAACGTGTTGAAGTAGGAGGACGGAGGAAATTGGAGGTATTGAGGTGGAAAGAGCGGCAAAATAAAATATAAGCTGTATTTAAATGTGCATATGAAATTCAAACTCAAAACTATTAGATTTAAAGTGAGACATGGTACTATTGCAACTCTACGGCCAAATTTTATTGCAAAGTAGAGAATTCTATTCTAGTAATTACTTAAGCCCTCAAACGATATATAACAGTGGCACTACCATTAAATCCGTCTAAAACCGTTTGTATTATAATGTAAATGTTTATTTGTCATGTTTGTTTGTTGACTCGCATATATCTTCACTTAAGTAATGGCTCTAGATGCGTATGTCTTGCTAATAAGCGAAATAGTTTGTATATTTTGTATCAAATTTTCATGTTAGCTATTGCATAGTGATATATTGTATTACAGTTGCTTTACCATTTTTCCATTTTCAAGACACTCCGTTCTCCACTTTTGGAACGAAATCGGAATCGACGCTACTACTATTGCGTTTACACTCGCACTGCAACACAATGGCTCTTGCTTACTTTACAGTTCAATCTACAGTGTTTTTATATATTTAAAGTGTTTTAACACACTTAGGATAAAAATAAACTTACGAGACTCGAACCTGCACTCTTCAAAAGCAGTGCAAGCGCTCTAGCCACTAAGCAATACGTTCTTCTCCAACTATGTCGAAATTCTTATACATTTGTTACAACTAACTTATGTTTATAAAAAAGGTATGTATTCAAATTAATATATATACCATTTTCCTAGCTACACAGTTATTGCTAGAACATATGCCATTGAGTAAACCTATAGTAAAATAAGCCAGTTTATGCGTCTCCCTAAGCTGGATTAACCAAAACAACGCTCGTATTATATTACCGAAACTATACTATATGAGGAAACCTATTTGCATAGAGTTTACGTGATAGAAATCTTATAAACGTACACTGACCTTCTAATTTACATATTAATATATCGACGCCTGTTGTTACTTTTGGCTATTAGCGTAATATAATTTGGATTTGGGAAAATTTATTTAAAAAAATATATTTTAAGGTAAGTATTACAATTGTAACGCAGCGGGCGTCGAACCCGCGCCTCTTGGTAACCGCCCAAGAGCTTTGACCGAGTTATTTTAGAAAATTTTCATACCTTAAAATAATACTTTTAAATATAATTTCTTTTCATATTCATGTCTTATACCACATAGGCAGAGATAACCTAGTGTCAAGACACTTCGTTCTCATCTTTCTGCCTGAATTTGACATATTGTGTGTTGAGTAGCAGAGCTCAATGCCGCGCTTTATCAAGAGATATTAATATAAAATAATTTCTTCAAATAGGAATTGAAATAACAACCAATTGCGTTACCAGGCAGAAGCTGTTTCACTGCACAGCGATGACAAAGAAATAAAAGAAAAAATTATAATGATTCTCATTTTTCTTACCTAAGGAAAAGGTAAGAATTAAAAACTATGTTTTGAGATCGTTTTATCTCATTATTATACGATTAGAAATGCGTAAAATCTAGCGCTATCTTAGGATATTTCGGGGCCCTTGGATACGCACGACGCGCGCGTACCCCGTGTGCCCTGATGGCAACGATGGAAACGGCAACATTCATAGGTTTTCTTACTGTAATAAAGTCGGGACGATACAAAGTATATTTGCTATATTTTTTAACTAATAATTTTTTCATACATGAGTAAGCAAGGAAAACATAGTGACTTCTCACATTCCATTTTTCACTTTCCGAATCTAATCCAAATATAGATATTGCTTGTATTACATTTTTAGTGATATGACCATTATAAAAATATTTCTCAGAGTAGAATTTAACCCTTTTACTGTCGTGGATAATCAGATAACTTTCTCACAGACATGTTAATTAATTGTGAAACGATTTTAGTCCAGAGGTTTTCCCTGAGCGCTACGATTTGGGGGTAGCCCTCCAAACTTCACACTCAAGGCAAGCAACGTCTCCTTTATTGTGGTAGATATCTATGGGCGAATGTAATCACTTACCATCAGGTCTTCGTTTTTCAATTAAATAAAATATATATTTAAATTGCAACAGGATAGTGTAAATAAACTAGATGTTCAGTATTCATTACATTCTGTGTAATTTTGATTCATTTAATTAGCTAATTAGTATTAAACATCTAAAACAAAGTATTGATTCAAATCAGCGCTTTGAAACTGTACAGTGGTTAATTTTAGCTACATACAAATTATTTAATTCTCTAATCTAAAGCGTCACTATTATTAAATATATCTAATTTGCAGATTCATTCGATCGAGCTCAATGTGGCGTATAGCGTATCCGATTGAATATTGGTTTACTCAGAGAAATTTAACTACGAGATATTAAATTATTTTCATAATCTCGCTTTAGTAAGGCAAAGCACTTGACCTCTCTCTCTCGCCAGAAAACGTATGAAGCTCTCAGCCCTACTATGCAAATAACTTCAAAAAATAGCTAATTTACTAAATATCTGTCCAACATAGTTTATATATATATGTACAGATATTACATTAGCTTTTACTATAAAGCCCCTCTTTTAATACTAATGTGCTATTTGTCTAACTGTCACTAAGTAAGTGTTGCTACGCAACGCAATGCGCCGCAAACAAGTAATTTGAGTGGTATTGGCCGCTGACCGCACATTGACTGATATACAGAACCTACTTTTATTGCGAATCGACTTTTACATACATTTTAATTGTTTTATTGAAGTAATGTTATTTTTTTTGTTTATTTATGCACGCTTTTACTCTTGAAGTGGGTAGGCTATTGAAGGCAGATAATCTAGTGTCACTTCGTTATTTGCTTGCCATCCAAATTTCAGACTGCATGTTGAGTGGCTGAACTCAATGTTGAGCGATATTTTTGTCTTGTCTTACCAGAAAAATGAAACGAAAATACTTTAAATACAATTGTTGCCCCGAATGGGGATCAAATTTACAACCACCGTCCTTACAGTCCCACTGCACTACGACGGCCTCAAATTATTTCTGGACGTGAGTTATAAATAATGTTTTGATAAATTATTATTATTGTTTGTAACAAATTTTAGTAAACATAAGTTCTATGATACGGACCATAGACATCAAGACATTCCGTCCTCCACATTCCGTCTAAAATCGAGACATCGCATGATGAGTGGCTGAACTCAACGCCGCGGAAGCGAAATCAATAATAATAAATTTAAATGTAATCCTTATCCAGAGCTGGGATTGAACCCACAATCAATTGCGTTTTCAGTCCGACGCTGTCACACTGCGCTACGGTGGCCTATTTAAAATAGACTTGTTCTACATAGGTAGAATTTGGAGTTAATATTTTTTTTTATTTGATCATTCTATGCTTTTTAAATATACAAATTTCAGAACAATGAGCTTTTCTATCAATTGGAAATCAAAGGACCTTACGTTTCGTTTCGTTTTTCATTCATAACAGATATTTTGTTTTAGTATTGATTTTGGACAACTTCTGATTCACAATATCTAATAACTATAAACAGATAAAACTTTTGGAGCCCTTTATTATTTTATATTTTTTACACACATTTATGATATGAAAATAGATTTTTAGAAAACGTATAAAATATAGGGGGATAAGGGAAGGAATCGAAATCGAAAAGAAAAACTTGAACTTGTTTTCAGTATAAAATAATAAATTTGGAATTCAGGTGCAATGTGGAGTTTCATGACACTAGATACTGAATAAGCGGCAGCTGCAAAATAAACTGAGGTAATATCTTTACATAGCCTGGTGAATTATAACCGATTATTCCACTCGGGCTTCAAGTGCACTTAGAATGGCTTTCACCATGATTATTACTGGAATTTGTACTCGAAGCCATAAAATCAAATGCCATTCGTAAATGCGATCGGCTTGAAATGAAAACTGAGCTTGAAATGAAAATTGAGGATCAACTATGGTTGTTTGTCGCTCATTCCAGCTTTAGTTTTCAGGCTATTGTAGAGGTATATGTTAGTTATTTTTCTATACTACCTATTTAGTATTTTATGACAGTGACGTTTTATTGAGTGGTAGGATAGTGAGTGGGACGGCGTCTGACTGCGAAAGTATTGATAGCGGGTTCGATACCCACTCAGAGAAATTATTATTTTTTAATTATTTTCATTTCTTCGCTCTAGGAAGGAAAAGCATGGGTTGAGTTCCAATACAATGTTTGTTATATTTATTTTATTAATCTAATTACTTTATCTTTGCCAAATTTTGATGCCCTCCATACGCATTGTTTTCATAAAAAGAGGTCGAAATCGGGGAATTTCCGCCGACATATTTCTAGATAGTTCTCCTCTAAGTATTTATAAATTATATTATGATACTAAATAAATAGATATTTTTGTTTCACATTGCGTGTTGAGTGGCAGAGCTAAACGCGAGCTTTGTCTTGTCCACCGCGGTGACGAAATGAAAACCTTTAAATTATAATAATTTCATTGAGTGGAAATAGAACCTACAACTAATAGCGATTACAGTCAGACGCTGTCCCACTGCGCCACTATGGCCACTAAATAAATATGAATATATAATACTTTTAAAAATACTACATGTATCCAATTACTTAGTCTTTAAATTTAAATTGATTTCCACTTTAAAGCCATTGTCGATGTAAAAGCTTTCGTGCTTATTTATTAAGGGCAGTAAGTAATGAGGAGGAAGGAAATTGAGATATCGTGACGCCTGGGGATAAACTGTCATTTGACGTCACAGTGATAAAGTTGAAAAGGCAGTATATTATATGTATGTAAGTAGAAGATTTAACGTGGTGGTGCGTTTTTAAAAAAAGGAAATGAAAGGAGTATATGTTTCCTTGAAGCCATTTGTAGATTCGATTCCCAGTGGAGAATTTTAAGTTTTTAAATATTTTCAATTCCTCGGGCTAATAAGATATAGTACAAAACCATATAGGAGAAATCTAATAATAATTTGTATGATTTATGAATGATTTTACTAAAAGATTTTCAAAAAAAACTTAAGTTTCAGCAACGTGAAAGGCCCTATTTTATCCCCTTTTCAATAATATATCAGCCGTTGTGAGTTTTTATATGATTTTAAATTTTCACAAAAACATAAAAATACTGGTCTGCATATATTGATATCAGATGCACTATTGTCAATTTGCCTCAACCTATATATTCATATAATGTTATATCATTTGTGCGGTAACGCCTGTATTGACCGCATCGATGTAACCTCAAACGTTTAATTTGAGCATTTAATGCCACAGACCTATACTAATTATAATCTACTAGATTTAATTTTATTGAACGAGTTGTAGCTCAGAACTCCGTTTGCGTTGACTATAAAAGGTAAAATCAATTTTATTTTGAGTCCATCGTGGCACAGTGGCAGAGCGTCTGACTGTAAACGCGTGTGGTTGTGGGTTCAATTCCCGTTCAGAAGGATGATTATATTATTATAATTTTCATTTATTCGCTCTGGTACCTAAGACAAAGTACGTCATTGAGTTCCGCTTCTCAACACGCAATGTATGAAATTGGGTGGCAATCGGAGGGTATAGTGTCATGACACCAATTTCTTCGTGCCAACTGCGTTGCTAGGTGGGATAAAGAAAAAAAAACACTTTTAGAAAACGTGTACAAAATTTTTACAGTAGCAGAACTCGAACTGGCGTCATTTGGGAACCTACTAAGCGCTGTGATGACTAAGCCATACGTTCTATATCCTGCTACGTTGAAATTCGTATACGGTAATCACAACTTAATAAATTAAATTTCTACCCAAAGGTGATGATAACAAGTGTATAACAATTTTGTGTGCTCATGTACGGTTGGTTTCCAAGGGGCGCGAATTCGAGTCCTGCTACGTTTTAATTTTTATAGGTATATTATATAAAATATTTTTTATACGTAATTTTAATACGTATTTATTTAAATGTTTTTCATACCATAACTATGTGAATAACACTTAAAAAATATTGAAGTGCAAAAAAATACTGAATATATGTCATTTTACGTTGCGAAATGGATGGCACTACATTTTTCACTTATCCTACTCATTTTAACCTACTTTATATTAAAAAAAGGCCTAAAGCTATGTAAATAGACTGACTATTATATAAATAGAGACACGAGAAAAAACTTTCAAACTAACCTAATTACATATAAAAGAACCTAGACAGCTGATTGCTGTCATAATTTTATTATAAAATGTAAAACAAGCGTTTTATATTAATTGAAAGTGTTATTTGTATACTTAGAATTGTATAAACAAACTGAACTGTGTTTTGCGTGGTTTAGTCACACCGCTCATTGCGCAATGTCGATCGACTCGAACTCGATTTTGGGGGGTAAGTGGAGAACGGAGTGTTTTTACACTATGCACAATACAATATAAAGCTGAAGTAATGACTTATAAAAATATGAACTTTGTTTAGTATTAATATAAAACTATAAATACTTAATAGTATTTATAGTTTTATATGAGGATAATACAATATTTATTCAATCAACGGTGATAAACCGTTATATTAATGTAAGAAGGAAATTGAATTAATCTCTTTTTAAGAAAATAATGTGGAAAGAGTATGTTTTTTTTACAGTTTCACCCTGATATTGAATCAGACAAAACCTACCACTATGGCTTGTTCTCCAATTTTCGCCCGAAATCGAAACCAATTTTTGGTACCAGAGTGGAGATATTAATATAATGTATAATCATACCCCCGATCGGGAATCGAATTCACAACCATGGCTTTTACAGTGATACTCTGTCCCACCGCGCCACGACGGCAACGATTTATTTAAATTTGGTCTGTTTATAAATTAAATACATTAGTTACCTCGAGTGAGATTTAAACTTAATTCGATTGTTTTCATCTGTTCATATGCGAACTGTTCCACTACGCTATCGGTTTTCTTTTTGAAACATTTCATATAAAGCTTATTAAAAAAAATACATATTTTATGACATTTTCACATATTTGGATGGTGATTATTGTGCTGTTTACTAAGTAAAAAGTTCTTCAAAGTTTGAATTATATCAAAGTACCATAAAAAGAATTAAAAAGTTTACTTACAGCTTATCCCGAATCGAACTCACGATCAACGACGATCACATTTGGTAAGAACACTTAATATTCAAATTTGAACACGAATTTGCGATAAAACAGAAAAGAAAACCTTTAAGTACTTCAAACGGTATAAAAGTAAAAAAAAATTGGGGACCAACTGAAATTGCCTTTATGATGAAACGCTAGGATTTAGATGACTGATGCTCAGGTCGGGAATGAATATCATCTCATCTACATTTCATGACGTACACACTTTATTTACATTAGCATATAGAGTTTGAGACCGAACCCGGTTTTTTTATAAGTGTCTAAGTCTAATCTAAGTGTGTAAATAACACTTTACATAACTTTTAAGAAAACGTTTAAGAATTTAGTTTCGAATCTCCTCTTGTTTCTTGGAGCCTCTTGGTAACTTTGACGGTACTAGTCCCACTACGTGTAAATTGTTCAAAATGGTTTTTGTGTACTTAAACTTGAAAGAGTGTTTTAACCATTTAGTTAACAAGACGATAACTTGAATAAAAACTGGTAATAATTAAGAATTCAAAATTGTGAATTCGATAACTTCTACTTGTTTAGATACGGAACTTACTAGCTTATAATAAAAATGTACCTACCGAAGATATAAGATATAAAAAATATTTATTTTTATTTCAGACCTACAAAAATAAAAAAAACAATATATAAAACATTGAAAATAGTGTTTCCATTAAGTATATTGAATTGTTTACTACAGATTCTAGGCACTTGTTATAGCTTCGCTTTGTTAGCTTTTACTTCTAAAGTTCTGTACAATTTACCTTAATTTATAAATTTCCTTGCATTAAATGAATAACTTGAAAATTACAAGTGTTTTAAAGCAAGCTCCCTTACGGAGTGCTTTTCCGGACGGAAGGGACTTAAAGTACGAAATATAGTCTCAAAGCAACGAGACGTTATAAAGTATACCGTCTCGCAATTAAATATTAGTTACGATGTCGTTACTGTCGTTAGTTTTTAACGGGCGTTATAACGAATGTGTTTAAGAATATGAAAATTATATTATCGATGTACTTGTAGCTATATATCATTTCTTGTTGTTTTGGTATTCGAAAATATATATTATATTTATTATGCGATTAAATTCAGTTAAAATTGTGCATTAGCATTTACAATGTGTAAAAAACACGAGAACCAAACTGTGTTACTTCCACTTTAGTTTTTTTTAGCTCTATATTTAAATTAATTTAATTTTTCCTTTCTGGTCACTAGACAAAGCATGGCAGTGAGTTTCGCGTCTCAATACGCAATGTCTCGCAATTGGGCGGAAAGTGAAGAACGGAGTATCTTGGTAACACTAGGTTACTATTTTTATTATTTTTAAAGTGCTATTCACATATAGCTATAGAAAACTTGAATGCTTAAAAATTTGAATGCAGCGTGATTCGAACACGCGCCTCCTGGATAATTTCCAAGGGCTCTGACCGCCACTAGCTACTTTTTCACCTTTCTATGCGGGAAAAAGCGTAAGCTGAAAAAAAAGATTAAAAATAAATAACAAAATAACTTAGCTTGTAGCTTGACAAAACGTATAACTAGCGTTATAAGGCAATGTAATAGCAAAATTTTGTCATTATTATCAAACGATCGTACCGTAGTTTTAGTGACATCGTAAAGCACGTGATGTAGTCTTGTGGCAACTCTGTCGTACTTTATTACTTGATTAAATATAAGCCAAGCGTACATTGAACAAGAAATTGCGTTAACTTCTAATGTATCTAAAAAGGCGACAAGTGTGGAGGGGAAGATGGAAAAATAAACAAATGCTTGTTGCTATAGATAACCTATAAAATAAGTTCTCTTGTAATCAAAAAAAATTTTACAATAAAATACATATTTTTGGTAAGAGAACAAAATATAAACACAACTGGACTACAATGTTTAATAATTACATATAAAATGGCATTATATTGTAGTACAGCTATTGCGTATTGAGTGGCGGAACTCGATGCCGCGCTATGTTTTACCGCTATTTTTATATTACTTACGCTATATATTAGAGGAAATGATTATATTTAAATTATCTCTATACGAAATGTTTTGGATTCAGGTGGAAAGTGGAGAACGGAGTGTGTTGACACAGGTTCTCTCTGCCTGCCATGCGTTTAAAATATAATATATATTTTAGAAATCTTCTTATAATGAGCCTATCTTGACGTAGTGGGATAGCGTCTGACTATAAATGCGATTGGTTGTGAGTTCCATACCCGCTTGGGGGAATAATTATATTTTAATTTACCAACGTCAACGGCAACGCCAATTAACGCGCAATGTCTCGATTTCGGACGGGAAAACGGAGAGCGTAATAAAATTATATTCTAATTCTTCAAAATTAGCTTCTAAGATATAGATAAGTCAATAGGTATATTTTTTTATATTAGCTTACCTTTTGCATTTCATTTTGTTCTCATTATAAAACACACGGTTTTCCAGTTTTTTTCTCCATGTAGTTACAAGTAATATATGAAACTATTTTTTAGATAGAGAATTTAGTGTTTAGACACTCCTTTCTCCACGTTCCACTCGAATTGTCAATTATGACATATTGAGGAACGGTGGCGGAACTCAACGCTGCATTACAAATATTTCACATAAAATAAACACATATGCATATACATCAAAGTAAATTCTTGTTAACATTCGTAGCTTACACAGGTCCTTTAAAAAGTTAGTCGCTGTAGAGACTCACAGGTTGTATTAATCCAAGTGGCTTAGCAACTAAATTACGTCAAACAGATTTTAGTAACGATTCACTGCGTTCTAGCATAATATCTAAATAGATATATAATTTTTTTATTTTGAAATGCTAACTTAAGCTTTTTTATTTTTATGAGTCTTACGTCTTTTTAGTTTAGACGGATAGAACCGAATGTAAAAAAATGGTTTGCTTAATTTTCGTCCATTTTGGAGAAACTGATAAGCATATTGGGTCCCTAACTTATAACTGCGTGGTTGTAAATAGATCGTAAAAATACTATCAGTGTCTTTCTATAGGTCTTAGTCACACATGTTATTATGTGATTATAGATTGTATTTTTTTAAGATTGGTTATTTAGCAGCTTCACACTTTTTCACGTATAGCAGAATCGTCAGAAAGAGAGAATCGCCTGAAATCAGGACATTGCGGGACAATCACCGCGCTTTGGGCGGATCAGGGCGGAGATATGAAAATAATTTGAACATTATCATTTCTACGAGTGGAATTGGAACCCATAACTTATTGAGGTTACAGTCAGAGGTGCAACTGTGCCACGAATCTGTATATAAAAACTAATTTGCAGTTAATAACTATGGAAAACAGAAAAAAGGAAGCAAGATTTACTGAGTTCTTTCCATAGATGAAATAAGCCTAGTATTCAAAACAATCGAGCTAAACTGAATTACCTTAATGTAAAGGGCCTTAAACGAATTAAATTTATTAAAAATGAAAGCGTTTTTAATTTCAGAAAAGTTAAAACTGTATCGATCAATCTATCTATCAAACTATTTCATCAATCTTCGTCTATTTACCTATATCAATCATATTTTTAACATTAAGACCGCTAAGCCATACGTTCTAGACGCATGGACGCACGGACATTCACCATAGCGCTTAGACGGTTTCCAAGGGGCGCGGGTTCCAATTCCGGTGCATTAAAATTTTTATAGGTTTTTTATAAATGTTCCTATATCAATCAATTTTGATTTACTTTGTGACGTCCGTGTTGCCCGAATATTTTCGCACGTTTCCGCCTCAATCACAATGCAATATTTTCATAGTGGTAGTTGTCATGGAGATTAAGAGAGAGAGAGAATATATGGCATAAGTCAAATTTCCTTAAAACGAAACATGAAAAACACTTTGAAACGACACGTCAGTCGCAAGTGTATACATAGAATCAACATTACATTAGTTACTGAGTCAATTGAAATAATTCAGTAACTTTTGATGCTGTCTCATCAGTGCCGTCATTTGTCATTTCGCCGCTCCATTACGGCCCTTTGGGATTTCAGTATAAAGTTTTAAGTCCCCAGAACTGCTAGCTGAATTTTCTGACGTGTGACGACTTTTGATTTTGCGTTCATGCCGTTATCCACTGTGTGCTATTATTTAGCTTTTATTCTTGTCTTAAGTGGTTGTTTATCGTATATCAATTATTATTTTAAAAAAATAAATTTAACATAGCAAAGACCGCCTTTGAGTTTTCTAGAGTCGCCGTTCCATACGCAATGTAACAAATTGGAGCGGTAACCGTAGAAAAAAGTGTCATGAGATAAGGTAGTTTTTGGCTGAAATAATTTAATTCTTACATATATCCCATGTGAAGTGGTAAAAACAAAATAAAAAAGAGCAAGATGTTGACCTACTCTTTTAGGCTTTCATATATAGGTTTTTATTTGAATAAGGTAAATATTTCATAAGTTATTAAATACACTCGGTGACTCTCCCTTTCAGGCCCAAGATACATTTAAAAGTCGTAAGATTGGTCAGTATTCTCTTATTTTAGGCAAACTATTATATACAAATATATTATAAATTTTATTACAGTAATATATATCTATACTATTATAAAATTTATTATTCAACCGACAGAGATTTGAATCTTATATTCAAATCTCTGTCGGTTGAATAATAAATTTCATCATCGTCTATACTTTTTTGTAGTAAACTTTTTAAATTAACTACGACGGACATTTTTGATAACTTTCTCGTTATACTGTTGCTTACGTATATCTTTAATATAGCGGAACGCAACCAGTGGACAAAAATATGGGACGTATGAAACCCACTCAGAGTTTCGGGTAGAATCAATTTAAAATCCATTACTTTGCAAATTGTAATTACGAAGAATAAATTAATATCTATCGTATATGATGTTTCTATTGTAAAAAGCATTTTGTATTAAATTAATAATTATATTATTATATTTGAGTACCATAAATTTCGATTTGAATTGGTTGAGGATTCGATTCCCACTCGGGGCAGTAATCTTAATTTAATTATTTTATTTCCCTTCTCCGTTGAAGAAGCCCGCTTTGTAATACCAGAGCAAAGAAATGAGAATAATTAAAATATAATTCCTCCGAATGGTGATCGACCCTACAATAAATTGCGATTGCAATCAGATCGTCCCACTGCGTTTCGATAGCCACGATGACTATCAAAATATGTATTATAAAAAATATTTATGAAAATATAATATAACTTTAGCAAAATTCTATCAAGTTTTACAAATAAGCATACTTTACAAGTACATTTAGAGTTTTCTATAGACATTTATTCCAGACGATATATCTAAAGAGTATCCTTTAGTCATACAGCCACCTGGTCTCTGCCTGGTATATTTTTCATAATAATCTCATTTTTATACGGGGCTATTTTATCTGGAAATATGCTTTTATTATAGCTTCATTTATAAGTAAAATTATAGAAATTATATTTTTATATCTTTTGACACATTTTCATATGGGTAGGCTGGGAGGATCTAGATATATGGCACCTTTCTCTACTAGTTTAGTTTTTCGTTTTGAGATGGTAACATACATAACATAAGAAGAATTCTAAAATATATAATATATTTTAAACGCAAGGTAGGCAGAGAGAACTTCTGTCAAGACACTCCGTTCTATTGTCTTGACAGAGGTTCTAGTGGCGGAACTCGAGAAATTAAAATAATTTAAATATAATAATTTCCTCTAATATATATATATATGATAAGTCTATGTATATATATATATACATAGACTTATCATAAATATAGTAACAAAGAAAACCAACATTTTTAGCTCCTTCATAGCTCCCCACCAAACCATCACTGAAATCGGATAATGCACACGTTGTACTCTGTTGACTATTTGTGAAGCTTCTTTACTACTTTCAGCATAAATACGGTCATTTTGTTTATTAAATTATTGGTCAATTGTAAAAAAAATCTCATCCTTATAGTCCTAAGCCAGCTTTTAAAATACACGACATGGTTCTAAGTGCTATCCTCATCCCGAGATAAAAACTTTTGCTTTGGGACAGGATTTCTTCGAATTCTTTCCCTTACTGTTTTAATTTTCCTTTTTTGTACGAACACTACGTACACAGGCAGTTCTTTTTCTATCACAAACAGATTTTATTGTATCTGTCATATATTTAACATTTGACTAATACCAAGCGTATGGAGGATTTTAAAAACAGTATTGGGCACCATACCTACATTATGTAATGCAATCACAGCGATCAGGTTCTCTTTATCACCCCACTCTATTTGCACAATATATTTCACAATATATTTGTGAGCAAAATAAGAAAACACAATGAACAATCATATAAAACGACATAAAACTAATATTTTGTTTGTTTTTTATTATTACAGTATTTATGAACAGGCTTAGTATATATGTATATATTCTATTATATCGTAAGGAATACAATTTTACTCTATTTTACTTTCATATTCAAAACAAAACGGAAGCATCAGATTCGTATGTTCGATTCAAACTTAAATTATTTTGACATTGACTTTCTTTATTTTGTTATTTGTGTTAGAAGATATGTACATTATGTACGTGACCCTCGTCAGTTATTTCCAATATCTACTCAAATATGAACGACCGAAGTCATTGTGTACAGGCATATTTATAAATATAATCTTATATATACATATAATAAAAATGTAAGTAATCGCTGTCTGTACATGGATGATATATAAAAAATATATATTATAGGTTGCATTTATCAATGCAATAGACCTAACCCAGAACCTGTACGGTAGTGGAACTCTAATCTGAAAAACGGCTGAAGTGATTTTCATGCTGTTTTATCTATTGTATTTTGGAAAACTTCCGTTAACAATTAGTGTTTATTTTACTTCAATAAATTATACATTTATGTAAAATTTGTACATTTGTGACGCTTGTGGGTGAAAATCAAAATAGATATATTCGTGCAGATTACGATTAATATTAATTATATATTATTAGACTAGCGGCTTTGTCTACAAAGCCGCTAGTTTAATAATATATCATTAATATTGTTGTAAGAGATTTGAAAGTGATATATATTTGAGCATATTGACACTCGCTGCTTACCTAATATGCCATGCGCAATAAAACGTGAAGCTGCATATATATTTTGGCAGCCTAGTGTCATGACACTCCGTTCTCTTTTTATCTTTTATAACTAAATTCAGCACGAAAATTATACTGAATGAAGAAAATGTACTTACAAGTTGCTTCGATTTTTAATTTCCGGAAACAAGTATCGTACTTTGTCTTAAAAGGCCGTATACACAAGAATGTTTTTATTTCAAATTCTCCTACTCCCCCTACTGGGAATCTAACTCACTTCTACCTTGTATTTTTTCAGTGAAACAATGACATTATTTGTTTCTTCTGTATTTATCTTTACTTACTATCACACTTTCTCCACAGGGCTAATTCACATACGCAACCTTAAACATTGTTTGTTTTTAACGTGCATGCCTCAAGTTATTTTTTTCTACATACATGCCAATTTTGAGATAATGATTTCCCTGAGTCTTACAATTTAAGAGTATTCAAGCGCTAAGTCTACACATACATCGTCACAATCCACCTTCAAAGTCTGCAAATCATTTGCATCTCCTCTAATATTATATATACCCATGCCTGAACCATCAATTTCCATTAGTAAGTCCGTCAGCTCGCCTGCTCTTTTATTTAAA
Organism: Podotricha telesiphe; assembly: GCA_038994665.1. Taxonomy (NCBI): domain Eukaryota; kingdom Metazoa; phylum Arthropoda; class Insecta; order Lepidoptera; family Nymphalidae; genus Podotricha; species Podotricha telesiphe. The sequence goes on from JAOYRR010000582.1 coordinate 70,306, forward strand.
TAAAAAATGCCGTGTAGTCAGTCACAGATTAAAGGAGTCTTCTTATGGAATATGGAAATTAAATTAATAAACCTTTGTTAAATTTCTCCATCTCTCATATCAAAATCATATTCTTATTAATTCCATAGAAATTGAATTTCCCTTTATTGGAATAGAGATTATGCCGATTTTCGTTCATTCGCGCTTTCTAATTTATTTGAGACATAATTGAAGAGGCGCCGAGTCGAGATCGAATTTGCATTTGATATTGGCTGAACAAGTATATCTTCTACTGAATAGAGCTTTTACTGAAGAAAGGATAATATATATACACGTATATAATTAGTCTAGACATAAATATTATAATAAAGAAAAAAATAAATTTTGTCTGTACGTAACATTTATTACTATTACAGTGTGTTATATATATATATATATATATATATATATATATATATATATATATATATATATATTCATATAAAACCATTAAAAATATATAAAGCTTATTGGAAATGGTCTCCATTGGCTGCAATACAGTGCTTTAAGCGTTGAGACCAGTTATCAATAGCAGCACTCACTCTTTCTGTGGGAAAACTCTTTACTACCAATCGTATAGTTGGTTGTGGATTGTTTTAGGAACTTCAAATTATCAAAGCGTTAAGAACAAGCCATACTCTTTAAAACTGAACTTAAATCATAATCCAGTGGATTAAGATCAAGACTAGATACGACCAGTCTTCAGCTCCGATGAAGGCCGGAACTTTTGTTTCTAACCAAGTGGTACCAACCAAGGTGGATCGAGCTTTATGACCCGGCGTCCGACCGAGTCTTGTTGAAAGGGCCATTCTTGGTTAATGAGAAAGATATTTTACTACCTTCTCAAAAATGGTATCTTGATACATTTGTGCCAATGTTTTGATACTTTTTCCACAAAAATATGACCCAGTCACTCCTTCATAGCTAACACCCCACCAAACCAACACTGAAGTCGGATAATGCCCACATTGTCTCCCTTGACTAATCGGGAAGCTTCTTTAGAGCTCTTATCATAAGTACGGTCAATTTGATATAATTATGCTGAATTGTAAAAATGTTACCCGTCTGTAAACAACATTTTTCTGTGACATCCCTTTGCGTACCGCTTAAGTAGTAGCAGGAAAAAGCTGGGAAAAGGCTGGGTACGTCGCCAAAGGACGCGCAGGCATATCAACCCTTACCTACGAAAAATAAGGCAATGGAATATTTCAATTATATTGAATGGGACTTGCTGGACTTTTTTGGAATGCTCCGTATTTAGACAAGTGAAAAGTTGAAGATGGAGTAACTAATCACATAACCACGTTCGAGTCTTTCTAATTGGGCTGGTATCCGTAAAGATCAGTTTTCATCACGAAAAAATTATAATAACAAGTTACTGTGCTATATGTCTACCCATATGTCTCATCCTACAACATTTGGGGAAATATGCAAAAATCTTTAAACTAAATTTCCCAGAACAGCTCAATTTGTTGTTAATAAATCTAGGATGGTTATGTAAGTGTTCCTCAATACTTATACTAAGTTTGATCTTATCGTGTAAACTTTGTTAAATATGTATTTTGTATGCAAATTGAGCGTTTGCAGTACACAAGTTTTAACAGCCGCCACCAGTACATGTTGTGCTTTCATAAAATATTTTAAAAGCGTTTGTGCATTTATTTCCAAACTTATATTATTATGTTTTAATGAAGTATTTATTATTTAAAGTATTTCATGGATATAAAATGCCACGGACATTACTTTGATAGTGATTGAATGTAAATAATAGAATTATAATTAGTTTTCATTCAGACTGTAATTTGGTTTGAATTCATTCTCGTTAAGACACCTGCCCACCACTTTTGTCTAATTCAAGACATTTTAATATTTGTTGTATTTAAGTGGTGAAACATCTCGGCTTGTTTTGCCACAGCGGGGGAAATGATAGCCATTTGAATTTAGTCACTCGAGAGGACTTGACCCCTAACCATCGTGTGTATAGCCTATGTCAAAACGTCCCTATTTCCAGCAGAAAGTGGTAAGCGGAAAGTGGAGACCAGAAAGTGGAGCGCGAGCGAGTGTCTTGACACTAAGCTTTTTTGATTGCCCTGCTATGCGTGAAAAAAACATAAATTCACACACTTAGAACATATATTTCCAGAAAACGTATAAACATTTTCAATGTTGCCTAATTCAAACCCGCGTTTCTTGGAAACGTTCCAAGGCAGGTTCGAGTCCCGCTACGTACAAAATTGATATTTGTCTATTTTATTATTGCTAGTCTTCAAGTAGATTGCTACCATTTAATATTATTTACATTTTTTGTTTATTATATAAATATTTGCTCTACACGGGATTTACACAAGTAAATTCATTACTCGGCACATCCAGGAGGATGTTCAGCCCATAGTAATACGATAGGTCATGAGCGCTATCCGCATTCAAATGACTATATTTAAATTTGTCTTGCTTGATTGGAAGCTCCATCACGGCTGATATGCGGGAGAAAGCGTGAAGCTGACTTGAATGAATACACCGTATTAATAATTAAATTTAAAATGAAATGAAGGTAAAATGTAAAAAAATTTTTTGACGTGGAAGCCCCGAGGTGGTAATTAAAACATCGACGCGTTATTTTGCAAACCTTGTGCATGGAATGGATGAAAGGATACGAGTGCCTTTGTAAAGACAAAATATATTAAAATTTTAATGATTTAACATATATTAAAAATGTTTATTTACAAAAAAAATGTCTTTTGTTTAGTAAAAAGGATTTTCATAAGCAAATTTTTAGTTCACGCAGTTTCCTGCATAGCAAGGTAGTCAGAGAGAACCTAGTGTCAAGACATTCCATTTTCCACTTTCAGCCTAAAATGGAGACATTGCGTGTTGTGTGGCAGAACTCAATGCCGAACTATGTCTTAATACTAGAGCGGAAAAACTTAAAATAATTTTATTCCACCGAGTGGTAATCAAACCCATAGCCAAACGCGTTTGCATTCAGACGCTGTCGCACTGCGCCAAGATAGCATTGTATTAAGTATATAGTTTTCAACTTATTTAGTAGTTGTTCAGTATTAAGAGGCTAGGCTTTTTATTATTTATTTTTTTTAGAACTTTTACCGCGCATATCTTTTATGTTTACTGGGCGGAGAATGGAGTACCTTGGCACTTAGTTCTCCCCTATCGACTCGAATCCAAAACACAGCGTGTTTAGTGCCGGAACTCAACTTGTCACCAGAGCGGAGCAATGAAAATAAAAAAAAATATTAAAATATACTTAAAATAGTCTTAAAAATATTTTTCCCAAGAAAGAACCACGCAATTTTTAATTAACCGCTTACTTGATGCACGATAACTTTGGCAATTATAAACATATATTACTTTAAACTTCCACAACGCGTGTTCGAGCTGTACTTGCGCGATCAAACTAATTATAGGGGTACCTATTGTTCCCCCGAGAAGTTTCTCATACAAAAAAATTATAAGCAAAATGTTCTTTTTTAATAAATCCCCCTTCAAAGTCGAACGCTTGATTGTAAAAGTTGGTAAGTACCTGTGTTTGTTGATCATGTTTTTTACCATTTTAATAACGTTACATCGATGTTATTTTTTTTAAGCTATGTTATTCGAGCCGTGGGATATAGAGAGGTGGGTTTCAATTCCGCTGCGTTCAAATTTTTATACGTTTTCTAAAAATATGTTTTTCAATTTCCTAAGTATGTGATTGACACTTTAAAAATGTTTAAAATATTTTTATTTCTTGTCTCAGGTAGTTAAGACAAGAGGGCGGCGTAATGTCTCGTATTCCAGCGGAAAGTGGAGAACGGACTCAACGCTCAAAGCTCTCTCTGACTACCCGGAAATATGAATATACGGGAAAAAGCGTGAAGCTGCAAAAATAAAAAAAAAGTGTAAACATATTTAATAAATTCTCATATATTTACACCTCGTTTTGTACATTCATTAAATATCTAACACAAAACCCAAGTAAAACTGTAAACTTTTGGCGCCTCTCATTAAAAGTTTCCAAGAGAATTAAATAACGGGCAGAACCAATCCGTTTAGTTCGTGAGGCTTGGCGTTTCTGTTAAAAATATTTTGCACTGTAAAATGTATGCAAATTTCTGAAGAATTTCTGGGTTATTTTTTGTAATCACCTCGTCAAATCCTATAGACTTATATCCATTATTGTTATTTCAACTGAGAAGGTAAAGCAGCAATAAAATTGTATATGAACGTTTTTATTTCAAATATTTTTAGATACATTTATTACATTTCCTATATTTGAATTTTTTACAAAAGCTGTATTACAAATGAATGTATACATATTTTAATTTTATAGGTAAATAGAAATGGAAAGTCTTTCATTTATAAGAACCCAATGTCAAGACATCTGATGGAGAGAGAGAGAGCGAGTTGTTTTGCATTTCCTCTCGGTTGATTGACGGAACTCAAAGCTACGGTTTGTCGGATACCAGAGTGAAGAAATGAAAAAAAAGCGTTAATTTTGAATCACATTAAATGACGTAATTCAAACCTCTATTAATATTCTCAAATCGAAAACTGGGATCAAACTCTCCTATTAGAAGGCTCACCACCCTGTTCCACAAAAAAGTAGTGTATCCACGGATATTGACATTTTTATCATGCAAAAGACATATTTAGAAAACGTATAAAGTTTTAAACGCAGCGGGATTTGAACCTGCCCCTCTTGAAAACCGTTTACTAGGTTGAATTTTTATACGTTTTCTAAATATTTCTTTTTCAATTTCCTCAGTGTGCGAATAACATTTTAAAAAATGTTAAAAATATATATATATTTTTAAGTGTTAAGACAAAACCTACTGGATATATATTAATGTAACAGATGTTGGTAATCTTAATAGAATAAATAAATAAAAATAAATTAATATATAAAATCAATAATAAACACGTATATGTTTAACAAAGTAAAACATAATTCAACATCCGGACTACAGACCCGTCCAAAACAAACGTAACACTTATTCATAATTGGGTCATCTATTGCAATTTACACTGCATGTGTATACTGCGTCAGTTCAAACATACAAACTGAAATAACTATTATCTACTTCCAATTAGGGAGCAAGTTTATTGTAGTCGAAATGCGCAGCTGCACAAACAAACAGGGAACTTTGCATTTAGCAAATTTATTGATTCATGCCTTTCAGTTTCAGATGTGCTTTCAGTGGAGGCATAACTTAGGTAAAGCCTGCGATACTAATTTAGTAATGCAAATGTTAACTAGCAGAAGTATATGGTTTTGCCCGGTTTAGTCAGTGTCTTATTTATTTATGCGGATCTCCAACGGTTATACATATTTACATTAACACATTTTCTTACTGTTTTTAGTAACTATGTCAATCTAATTATAGGAGAATGATGCGATTAACGCTTGGCAAGGGTCGGCAAGCCTTCACAAGCTTGAAATCTTTACAAATGCTTGAATGCCATTCATACGCTTTCTTCGATTTGTGTTCAAATCAAATCAAAATGTTCTTTATCCAATTTTAATATAGTAGGAATCGAACCCTCAACCAATCGCATTAACAATCATACGCTGTAGCACTGCGCCACGATGGCCTTAGTATTTGAACATCCCATATATCTTCAACATGTTAAAATAAATATTTTTTACAGAATCACGGTTTTTTCCGCATATGCTGGTAGTCTGAAAGAACCTAGTGCAAAGTGACGTACTCCACCATACAATGCATTAAAAATGTTGGTACAGAAATGTCTTTTATTACACGAAAACTATATTGTGATAATAAGGTATTTACTTATAGAATTACTGTATTTCACGTCTAATTATCTCTCAATTTCTAAACTAAGCTCTAAACTGAGTATCGATTTGCTCTTAATGAGCATCAGAGATGGCAGTTCTAGGTTAACAAGAATCCTGGACGCACGCCAGTTGTGAAATGTAAGATGTTATATTAAGTAGGGCATGGTTGATACATTGAATTTTCTTGAGAAGTTACTATCCAGCTATATTGTTTCACGCTTTTTCCTGTATAGCAGGGTAGTCGGAGAAATTTGTAACTATCGAAAAGGTAGACAGGTTCCAAAAGCCCTTAAAGGCTTAATATTTTTTTCAAATTCACGCTTTCCGCTAGGCAGAGAGATCCTATGGTTAGGCAGTGAGGTCCTAGTGTCAAGACACTCCGTTCTCCACTTTCCACTCGAAATTGAGACGATCGAGTTATAAGCGTATAAAAATTTCGACGTAGCCGAATATAGCTTTAGTCTCGGCAACTCAATATTCAATGTTTTTAAAAATTGTCGATAAGTAGATAAAATAACTAGTATGCATTATTCGTTACATAACCATCTACAATAATATAAATCATAGAATCCACACAGAAAATCGATTAAAACCTATTTGCAGATGTAAATGAAATCAAGCGATGCTATTCGAATGCAATAAATAACCGAGTTGTATCTAGATGTGTCATCAAATGAGTAATTGGCCAATGGCGAGGATGTTCGTTAGCATTCCACTGCTCGCTTATCGCAAGTTAATTAGGTTGACGCGATGATACCTGCTAGCAAGCTTATATCATATATATTAATTTTAATATATTTTAAAAAAATAATCGTTTGGCAAGTGAGAACTCTATTTATTGAATATTTTAAAATTTTACAAGTGTTATTTATTATCCTCTTGCTTTTTTCCATTACAATGGAATGTCTTAAGTATCAAAAGCCAAAACCATACTTTAGATCAGACCGTGGAGCACTCTGTATAAGAAGACCGAGGTAATATGTATAGCCTAAACACAGTACGAATTTGGTTCAAGCACAATTTTGATTTTGTGGTAAGAAAAATACCCGAGCAAAGGTGAATGGTAAGGTAGTAGTGGGAGATGTCAGTTGACCTTCAAGGACACAGTATCAGTACAGTTGTTAGAGAGAATCTAGGGTTGCTTTTTGCTACTCACGACGAAATGTTTAGTCAATGCCTAAAAACTAAACCATAGTGTAATGTCACTAGTCTTTCTTCTCACCATGCAAAATGTAGAAATTAATTATTACATATATTCTTACATCTGTATAATACTATAATTACTTAAGCACCTCGTAGGCCATTGTGGCGCAGTGTGACAACGTCTTAACTGTAAAAGCAATTGGTTGTGCCTTCGATTATTTTTAAATTATTGCCTGCATTGTCCGCTCTGGCAAAAAGCCAAAGGGTGTTATTGAGTTTCACCACAAGACACAAAAGGTCTTGAATTTGGGCGGCAAGTGGAGAATGGAGTCACTTGATACTTGTTTTCAAATTTTACAAGATTACACGTTATTCTAGTTTGCTTTCTTTTATTATAACAAACCATCACACCTTCGCTTCAAAATAAATAAATTCATACGACTATTGACTATTATTTATGACGAAGTAAGGAAACCTTTACATGTGTAGGAGGTTATGCAACATGAGTCTAGTTGTCTAAATATATTAAACGCATACCTTAAGTGCATGTAGTAAGAAAGGATTTCTTTTTTTCACGCTTTTTCCCGCTTAGCATAAGCGCTCTGAGGACAAGACATAGTGTGGCGTTTAGAATCGCCACTCAACACGCAATGATTTTGCTGGAAAGTGGAGAACGGAGTGCTTTGACACTAGGTTCACTCTGACTACACTGCTATGCGGTAATAAGTGTGAAGCTAAAAAAAAATTAAATTATTGCTAAACACTAAGTTATGCTAAAGGTAATTATTTAATTTCCAATTTTATATTCGATTCAGAACTTATAAATAAGCTAAGTCAACTTAATGAAAATAAAATATACATATAATGAACCAAATATAGTCACGTTTTTTATGGTATCTTTAGGAAATTTTCATAGTAAATTGATAGAAATGTGCCATTAGGTTGACAAAAAGTTTAAGTAACTTTGGTTTTGAATGATTTTGAAAACATACGGACTAGAATTTATACAGATATTTTTTTATTAAAATATTATATCAGGGTAGAAAGAGTTTAATATTGAAATTTTTATTTTTAAACTTACGTTCTCATATATGTACAATCTAGCGATATCAATTCCTCTTTAGACTCAAATCTGCGCCTCTTGGAAATCACCCAAGGACCAGAGTGTTCATTATTTCTAAGAACAATCGTTAAGTAAGAAAGAATGCTATTTATTAAATATTTTTTAAGTTTTATTCATTATTCCTTATCCGCCATCTGCTCGCTTCACTCACATTTGCACGTAACGATGTTATATCGATATATAGTTTTTACAATCAGGCGCTGGCTCACTGTACCACACGAAGGCTTCAATAGTATTACAAGACACATATATATATATGCATATCTGTCAATAGATATTCTATCTACTCGTATGCAGAATGAAAAAAAATCCGTAATCCCACTCCGTGTGGCCCCGAAACCACTCAACGGTACCCGATTGTTCACAATGATTTATGTATAAAACGCGATGTGTTTGCAAAAGGTCGCTGTAGTCTGTACTAGGGAAAACGCGATTCATTCTCTCTCAGTTGTCGGCTGTAGAATGTTAGTAACTTGGATTTTTGTAATGTACTATAGTATTCATTGTAATATATAATATAGTATTTATTGAAAAGCTAAAAAAATATTAATTTGGGTCGTCTCCGCCGTCGTCGCCTGTATTAAATATATTGCAAGTTCAGTGGCGAACCTCAACGGCGTGTTTTCCCTTTCCAGAGCAGCGACATTATGAGTTATTTAAAACAATCACTACATTTAAAGTTAATATAAGTGTTTGGTATAAATATAATATTCTAGTCGGGGAAAAGATTATATTTAAATAATATTTGTACTAAGCCCACCACCAATTGCGTCAGTCAGGAGTTGTCCTGCGGTCCTGAAATGGATAATTTAAGGAATTAGTATATTTTTGTTATTATATTATATTTTTTGTAATATAGTGCAAAAGTGGCAGGCAGAGAATATTTTATTACTCTGTTATTTGCTGTTGAATAACCCAACTTTATTTAACCATGTCTAGACTTTTGGTTTGTTTTTGGTTCAATATAGTTTTTTTTATGGGAATTGAACCCACAACCATCGCACGTACAGCCACCTACCACGTGACTATTTTATATATATAGAAAAAAGGCATTCATACCCAATAAATAAATTGTTTAATAAATATGTATTTTTGAAAAGAACCGTTTTCAAAAGCTCTGCTCAGTAGAGCAGCCACCAAATGCAATTTCTCTATAGACTGTCAGTGCTGGAGTATATTTTATTGATTAAATGTACTAGTCGACCTATTGATGTGTAACACATACTCGTTACCTTTGCAACTTGTATGTCATTTTATACAAAAGTGATATATATGTATATATCACTTTTGTATAAAGAAAATAAATTTTGGATAAAGAATATTAACTGTGTACATTTATTCTTGATATAAACTATATATATATATATATGGTAAATCTCATATCATTAATATTTTAAAGCTTTATTTATTTACACTAAAGAATAAAACCGTAGTTGGTCCATACGTTATATATCCAGCAACGTGGAAATTCTGTTTTTTGTTGTTAGCATATAGATAGTTGGATATATAACGTATGGCTTAGCAGTCAGAGCGCGTAGATACCTTTCGAAGGTGGGTTCGAGTCCCGTTGCGTTAAAATTTAATACCTTTTCTAAAAATTTAAATGTTTGAAACCTAAAGTTTATCCGTTTAAAATATTATCTTTGAAATGAAGTTAAAAAGCTGATTATATTTTGTAATTACTACATCACAGATAATGGTCCGCTATGACGGCATGAGTCTATTTAGGTGATGAATTGATATAATTAAATAAATATTTATTTCGCATTTGGTAAAAAGGTCTCATTTAAAAGGGTTTGTACCATATAAACCTTTTGTTAAAAGTTACTCACACTTTTGGACCCAGTGGCTTCTGCTGAGCGAGCAGAATCTCGTTTTAAATGTAAAAATACATACAAATGCGATGGTTGTAGGTTCAATATTCACTTAAGAATCTCTTCTTCATATTCGTTTTCTTTGTTACTGAAGGTCGCGTATTTGAAAGTCCTGCGTTGCGTTGGTCGTTAATTTCTTCCACCTGGTTCGGTCTTCGGCTTTTCTCAGCGCAGTTGTAAATGAGAGCCCGAAAAAGGGAGGTTATCTGGTCACACCAGCGGCTAAATGGACAGCCGCTTGGCCTTTTTCCTTTTACCTTACCCGTCACAATAAGTTTTTCGAGATTGTTGGTTGAATTTTGACGGACAAGTATGGGTGGTTTATATATATATAAAAAATTCTAACGTTACTAATCGAGCGAAAGAAATACAACGCTCATCAAATGTAGGGGGCACTATGACAGTATTTCCCGAATTTAAATTTCAAATAATATTATAAAATATCAACACACGGATTTTTTACAGCTTCTTATTTTTCCCGAGTAAGGTAAGAAGAGAGAATATAGAGTCAAGACATTCCGTTCTCCAATTTCCGCCCAAATTCGAAAAATTGCGTATTGAGAGGCGAAACTCATTGACGTGCTTTATCTAACCAAAGCGAGGATATGAAATTCATTTTAAAATAATCATACCCCCGAATGGAAGTCGAACCCACAACCAATGTGGTTCCAGTCACACGCTATCAGTCGCTACGACAAACTCATGTTATGGTATCTCATCTCTATCTCATTTTAACAATATCACACCAGTGAATAACTAGTACAATATAAATAGAGCTCGTTTCAGAACGTAATTGGGTTAGACGGATAAATTGGTGCCCTGGGCCTTATGTACAGCTAACGAACGGACGCTAAAAAAATTCATTGTAGAATACCGATATGGCGAGTAATAAGGGTGGCAAAAATTAAAGAACAAAATGTAAACTAGAAGTCAAGGTGGTAGGACCTGGTAGCTCAGCGGTTAGGTGACCACTGTGGTCGTTGCAAGTTCGATTTTTACTAACGACTTTTAGCCACTATGTTTTTTTGTTGTGAGCGTAAACGTAATTTTTTTTGCCGATAATCACCATTGACAACTGATCCCAGTAAAAAATAATATAGCAAACGTTTTATTATTTTGAGTTTTCTTATTTTTTAAAATAAATTGAGGCTATTGTGGTGCAGTGGGACAGCTAACAGTAACAGTTTAACTGTAAATACGAATAGTTGTGGATTTAATTTCCGCTCGGAATTAATGGTTATATTAAAATTATTGTTATTTCTCCGCTCTGGTACCTAAAATCAAGCGCCTTTCATTCATTCACTTGGCGTAAAATAACGCCGTTTATATTCATAGATATACTTTCCGAAATCATACATAAAACAGAAAAAATACCAAAAGTGTCATATGCGACACTTCAAACAAATTAGATCAAAGCCGTATTTATTTATCGTAGTATATTTAGCTTTGTGATACTTTGGTCATGTGATCACAGTGTTAGATATAATAGATTAGTTCACATTTTATCCCGCAAAGCTGATAAGACAGTAAGAACACAACGTGTGGCGTAAAAAATAAAAAAAATAAATAAATTTACCAAATTGGGAATCGAACCCACAATCACGTTTCGCGTTTACAGTCAGACACTGTCCCACATACCTTCGTTAATAATACAAAATTATAAAATACTTTACTGTATACTAACTCGTATATTAGAATTATCTTTGTTAGTCGTAAATTAAACACAATATCACTTCACACAATTCCAATTTATTACTTTTTGTTAAAATTTACTCCTCGTATCGTCTCTCTCTCTTTAGCCTATCGACACCCACTACTGGACATAGGCCTCCCACAAGGATCTCCATGACAATCGGTCCTGCGCTTCTCGCATCCAGCGGCAACCGGCGACCTTGACCAGATCGTCGGTCCACCTGGTAGGGGACATGCTTGCTAAGCGTCGACTGGTTCATGGTCACCACACGAGAACCTTACTGCCCCAATGACCATCGGTTCCCCTGGCTACGTGTCCCGCCCACTGCCACTCAGCCGGGCAATAACTCTTTTGAGCAATAACGGTTACTTTTCATCGCCTACGGATGTCATCATTTCTTATTTTATCACGTAGGAAATACGAAGCATTGTATCTCCATTGCCCGCTGGGTGACCTTGAGCCCTCTTACGAGACACATAATTAGCGACCATGTCTCGCTACCGCAATTCTATACTGGCAACACACATTGGTCAATGACTTTTGTCTTTACACACTGAGGTAATTTGGACGCGAAGATATTTCGTAGCTTCCCGAACCATCATTACGAGATAGATATCGTATCGTCTATCCATACTTAATACATTTCTATCCCCTTATTTTTTGTTTTTCAATTCAACTTTTATTTTAATAATGTTAACATTCTAAAATAAAATTAATATTTTTTAATATACCATACTAACAATCGTATAAAATAGTTAAAATCACAAGAAGAATTATAAAATTACTTAATATGCTAACACGTATATAGAAACGGTTCATAAGCATTTCAAAGTCAGCCTTCACTCAAAAAAAGGTATACTAAAATTGTTCATGAATTCATAGACTTAAAAATAGATGAATGCTTAAACTGAGAGTTGTTTGTCCTTTGACGTGTCTCATAAAAGCTCTCTCACGAGGGTTAATAAAGAAAAGTGCTTGGTGTACTTATCAGGTCGTTGCTATTTGCCCTAAACATAAAATATGCTATAGAGACAACAAAAATACACATGAAGAGACGTGGATTATGTACAATGTACATGCATATTCTCTTAGGAAGACGTAGTTCTGATATTTATGTAAATCTTCAGGCATTTCCAACATTATATGAGATGTATATGCGATGTCAACTTGAGTTATATGTCTATTTGTAATATTAAACTACCGATTTTTGCTATATGCATGTAAAAATTTTTTTTTACCATTTTTGTTTGTCTGTCTGCTCTCTGTCCGTTTGTTCCAGCTGATCTCTGTAACGGCTGGACCAATTGTGACGAGACTTTCACTGGCAAATAGCAAAATTCCACGCGCACGAAGACTCGTGCACAGCTAGTATGTAAATAGAGAATATATGTAATTCAATTATATGTAGCTAGAATTACTTAAGGCAAAGTGTTGCGAAGCGAGTTCAGATGGAAAGTGGAGAACGGAGTGTATTGACACTAGGTTCTCTCTGACTACCCTGCCTTAGAAACTACTGGACGGACTTGAATTCACTCATTACGAGATTTCGAAAACCGCGAGTGGCAAAGAAGTTACAACCATTATACCACTAAACAACGATGGCATAAATTATATATATAGCTTTCTCTAACAAAATATTCGTATCGAAATAACAGACTTAATAAAGTCGCTCGAAGCTATTTGTATAGGTCTATGCTTACCTGCCGAATCATTCGTAAACTTAGTTAAGGGACGATGTTTGTAAAAGTATTTATATTTGTTACTCTAGTTAATGTACATGTTAACGTTGGAAACGTTACAGTGTTTTGTGGATTTTTCTTTAAAGGACACTTATTTATTTAATTTAAATGTTAAATCGTTTGTTAGTTCAGAGTTCAAATTTCAAATGGTGGATTAAAATGATGAGTTCAAATTTTAAATGGTGGATTTAAATGGTGGAACTATTCCGTTACACACTGACTGACTGACATACTATTGACTATGATTACTCACAGCTATTGGACTTACAAATCTAACGACGACTATCGTAACAGAAAAGCCAGTTTTTTTATTTCAACATTTTTTAATGTGTTGTTCAGAAAATATTTAGACGCGCATAAATTTTTTTAATTATCCAAGAGGTAGACGGGTTCCATTCCTTAGGGCTTAATTATTCAGGTTCACGCTTCCCGTAAAGCAGGTTAGGCAGAGAGATCCTAGTGCCAAACACTCCGTTCTCCAATTTCCACCCGAATAAACAAGTCCCAAGAGTCCAACAAACCAACATTGTGTGTTGACTTATTATTCCAATACTGAAAACAAGGTGTTGCAAAATCTTTGTCTTTTATCTCTAATAAATCTTTTATCTGTAATAAAAATGTCGCTGTCTGTACATGGAAAATATATGAAAAAATATATTATTGGGGTAATTTATTAATTTAATAAAACATAAAACAATTATTTATTATGTTCTTTTCTGTTTGTTTGTTTGTATGTTTGTTTGTGTACGTTAATCTTAGAAACGGCTTAATTGATTTAAATGCTGTTTCTTTTATTGTATTTTGGTAAACTTCCTTTAACATTTAGTGTTTGTTTCATTTCAATCGGTTCATAAATAAAAGAGTAACAATCATTTAAATTACAAATTTAAGCTAAGTTCGTGTTTTAAGAGGGAACGCGCGCGGCCTAAACAACTAGTTTAGTCGTGTAGTTTAGGCAAGTGAAACCGTGGGAGTGTCGTTTGTATAAAAATATATTTTTTTGATTAGAAAACGTGTGTATTGAGTAGGGGAACTCAACGCAACCCTTTGTCCCGTCACCAAAGTAAATATAATCTTATATCTTATCTTATAATAAAATGTTATATTTTTCTAATAGCTTTCTTATTGAGAAGATTTTTTTCAGTCGAAAAAGATAAAGAGCTAAATGGTACTGTCGTAAAATCCACGCAAAAGAAGTTGCAGTTGATAAATCGATTATATTAATCTTTATTTCATCATTCAGTACGTAAGGTCTGCAAGTGAACTAGTAATGCAAAATGAACTGATTTATTTCAAAAACAATATTATTTTAACTACAATACATATTTTATATTAAAATAAAACGAGTGAGAGTCGAGAGGCAGTGGATGAGCATGTGACTGTAAACGCGATTCGTTGTGGGTTCGATTCTCACTAGGGAGAATGTATATTTAAATAATTTCCGTTTCTCTACTCTGGTAAGACTTGTTCAGTGTAAGCTGAGTTCCGCAACTCAACACGCAATGTCTCAATTTCAAGCGAAAACTAAGAAACGGTGTGTCATGACTAGATTCTCACTGGCAAAAACTGACAAAGTTACAAAAGACGATGAGTGAATTAGTTCCATAGTAAAAGTAAAGCGAAAAATAGCAAATTAGATTTTTACAGTTTGAATTTAACGGTTTACACTAAAGATAAACTACTCCAAAGAAAGGTTCAAAGCACTTCGCATATCATACACTACGTAACTAAAGTAGCTTCATTTTAGAATATAATTTTTGATACTCATGTTATTAGAAATTTAATTCCTTACATTTTGAACTAAACTTAGAGACAAATGCTTTTTCCTGCATATCAGGGTACGTACCTAGTGCCTAGAAACTAGAAACTCTGTTCCCCATTTTCCTCTCAAATCCAGGATATTGCAAGTTGAGTGGCGGAACTCAACGCTGCGCTTCATTTTGTCACCGGAGCAAAAAAAAAGCATTATTCAAATCAAACCCCCAACCATCGCCTATACAATCAGATGCTGTCACACGCCACGGTGCACAGTGTCCTGTTATTACAAATAACTTCTTATAATTTCTACATTATTGACACCATACGTATGTTTAATTAACAGTGTTTCTATTCATTTTATTAATTCACATAAGTAGTTAGAAATTACTGTATTCTTTATTTCCATCAAACATATTTTGTATGACAACTCCAAAGAAATATAACAAAAATCATTCAACCAAGAAAGGCCTAACATTGATTTCCAATATCCAACAAAAATTTCTACCGATCCCACTGAGGTTTTTAGCATCCCCAAGCTCTTATATTTTCGTAACGGATGGCAACTTTACAGAAAAAAGTTAAATTGAATATAAATCTATCCCTACGGATAAGACGAGCTGACGTGAAACATAAATATTTTATACAAATACGTTGTTATTACGAAAGTAATTCATTTATGATTCTTAAAATTAATTTCCTGATTACAGGCTGATACGAACGTAGAGAACGAACGGAATAGAGCGACACTTTCTTCTATATGACTAACTCTTTTTTACCTGAGGAAATACGGGACTTCAAATATGGACCTTCCACTTTTTTATTTTTTTATTCAATAGACTAGGCGTTCGTGTCACCCAATGGTAAGTGATCACCGCCGCCCACGACTCCGTGTAACACCAGAAGAGCTACAGGGATATTGCCGGCCGTTAAAGTAGAAAAAGACGCGCTTTTTGAAGGTACCCATGTCGAATCGACTTGGAAACACTGCCGCTGGTAGGCCATTTCACAGTTGAGAGGTACTAAGAAGGAAGTACCTACGAAAGCGGACAAGTAGTAGAGTGCCACGTATCGAGATGGTGAGAATGATATTTAAATCGGTTACCTACTGTACAGTTGAAAAATTCAGCGACAGGAGTCAAGTCAAACAGTTCCCCAGCACACTTCCCATAATAAATGCGGTAGAAAATGCGCAAAGAAGAAACTGAAATTTCACGGTACTCCTCCTGAGCCACCATTAGCCGAGGCCACAGAAACCTAAAACTTTTGTTAACCCCGGCGATATATGCAGACAGCAGGGCACTGCTTAGCATGAATCTGCAAAACAGCAAAAAAAAAAATATTAGATGCCATCTTAGTTCTGCTAAAATGTGTAAGACAGACACTATTCACAAAATGGTTGTAAGGTTTTGACTGGAACTTGTTAGACCAAGTGCAGCTTTCGATATCTTTACCAAAAGTGAAAAAGGTGTGATTTGTTCCTAGGCTCTCTGTGTATTCTTGAAAAAAAAACCATTAGCATTCTATGAATTTGCCGTGCGAGTGTCCATCGTGTAGCAGAAACAGGAGCCCCTAGTAGAGATTAGGGCTTGTGACCCAAGTAAAGGCTAAACGGGCCCTTTAAAATGCACAATGGTGAAAAATTGGACAATAAATTTGCAGGCGTCGATAAGTTCAAATATGGCCTGGTGAATAAATATTTTAAAATAATTATATATTATCTAGATTCTATCTGGAAGTTAATGGAGTGTTTTGACACTAGGCTCTCACTAGACTATCCCAATATGCGGCAAAATGCGTGTAACTACAAACAAAACCAATAAAAGTATAATATTTAAAATCACCAAAGGCTAGACAAGACAAAAACTAGTAGCAAAATACACTGACGATTGAAGATTTCTTAACACAACTAACACGTTTGCTTATCTTTCAAGTATGTGTGAACAGCACTGGCTAATATTTA